>VDFB02386567.1:0-61762 GCA_007258455.2 Sequoia sempervirens | reverse complement strand
TTGCAAGGATCCAGATTTTTGGGTGAGCAGACCAGGCTCAAGATGATGAATCAGTGAGCAAATTGGAAATGGACATGGAAATGGAAATGAATGTGAAATGGAGATGAACAAAACCCTAAACTACTATGCATGGAAAATAATTTTAAGAGGATTATCAAGAGTTGTCCATGCACTGGCAACCCTTAATCCTCTGTGTTTTAACTTCATCTTTTCTGAGCTGTTATGGTCTAAAATTCAAACCATAAATGATGGCTCAAGGCCATCCAAAAGAAAGGCCCATACTTTCCTCTGTCAAACACCCAACTTTGCTTTGAATTCATCAAATTCTTCTTGAAGATATTCATGCAATCTTCCCTATCACTGTTATTGAAAGTTTTTAGAGAATCATCGTGCTTAGCTTGGCCCAAATTCCCTTCACCATTCTGTAGTTCAAATTCTCCATCATGGGACAAATATCTGTTATCTTCAACATATAAAGTACATGCATGTTCAATGCAATATTTCTCATTATCTTTCTCACTGTTATGTATTATAAAACACTCTCCCAACTATACTAAAAATTCACCATCAAGGTACTTCTCTTGAGAATCAAAAAATTATGTCATATCAACACTGTTTGAGACAAACAAATCTGAAACCTTTTGCATCTCCACCTCCTCCATATCGCCATTTGGAAACGACATTGGATTATGACTCATATCTTCAATATTATGCATATATGAACCAATCAATGCTAGAATTCTATCATCCTTGGTATGCAAATAAATGTCTTCTCCACATGAGTTAGAAATTTCAAAATCACATACCTCATCTTGAATGGACACAAATTTTTGATCAACTTCAAAGGTTTCTCCATCATTTCGAGAAATGCACTGGGAGTCATATGAATCATTGCACAAAGAACTTTCACTGTCAAAAAAAATGTAAGCTGGACACAAAACTTCAGAATCATCCTTGTGTACACATCTTTGGTATTCAAGAGTTAGAAAATCCGAAATTTGCTCACTACTGAGTGCACATGTTTCTTCTTCCATATCACTACAGTTGTGTCCTTCACTTTTGTCATCATCAAAAAGAGGTTCAAGATCATTAGAGAATGAGAAATCAAAAACATTACCAACACAGTTATTTGTTCCATAATTCGACATATCACTTTGTTTGTCTGAAAATATCTCTTCCTCACCATAAAGCGGATTTGAAAATACCTCTTCTTCATCAAATGTGTCTTCATGGCACTCAACTGCGACTAGAACTGTTACTTGTTCACTATCAAATGGATCCACATTTTCCATTGCTTCTTCTTCTTGATTATCACAAGAACTGCAAGGATCACCTGATTGTAGATTAGAATCCATAGGTTCCTCTTCACAATCTGAATATTCATTGGATCCCTCATAACATACACTACTTTCCCTGTCACAATCTGTTATGCAAGAGAGATCTCTTGTATCTTCATCTTCATCATGCAGGCTATCATATGAGTCATTCTGACTTGCACCTGTCTCATCTTCTCTTGGTTGCATCGTCTGATCAATGTCTCTATCTCCACCAATGATTTCACCATTGTCTTCATACTTTTTCCTATCTACAATATCAGCCCATTCAACTAGTTGACCAAGAGAAACTGGTATCCATGATTCAGGCCAATAAATTGGGTTTGGCTCATACACCTTCATGAATTGTTGAATGATCTTAGACCTACTAGGTGGGAAATTAATAGGTATTTTCCTACAAATATCTATCATTCTACAGAGCAAAGAGTACCCAGATTCTCCTCTATATCTCCTTATGCCAAGAAAGGCATCCAAAAGATTTTTGAAATATTCATCATCTTTAGATTGTTGGTTCCGATACGTACCTTGTTGCCAATTTTGATTGGCATTTCCAAGTGGACTAGAATTGTGTTGCACTTGACATTGATCACATTGACAATCTTGATAACTCGCCAATCTTTGTCCAGGAGGGACTGGATAAGCATTTACTTGCTTCGATGGTTGTGGTGAATAAGTGTTCTGTTGTGCATGATATGCATCGCCTCCATTATAAAAATTTCCAATTGTATTATCAGGGGTTTGAGGGGTCCAATGCCTGCCTACATTTATGTATTCATTCTTATTGCAGAATTCTAACAGTTGCTGGTCCAATTGCAACTTTTTCTTTTTCAATTCTTCAATTCCTCTTATCAACTGCTACCTTTCAAAATATTCTTTTGTTCCATACACAAATTGTCTATCCATTCTTCATCAAGTTTTTACCAGAGTCGCCACCTACTTTTCCAAAAGTAGGAAAATGTTTATTTTTTAAAATTATTTCTAATTTTCCCCAGCGGAATCACTCTTTCTGAAACTTCTCAAATTACAACTTTTTCTTCAATGACTCTATATGATGGTCTTCAACTGGATATTCTGAAATAATCCCTAGCAGAGTCTCCAATTTGTTAGCTCTCAAAAATGTAGGTGAGAAGCCTCAAGAGGTTTCCAATCTCTTGGTATGTTTCAGGGTAATAGACAAGGTCAAAAGATTTAGACCTTCTACTCTTCAGGTGCTGCTATACCTAGGCGGGTGTACCTATATGAGTGAGGCAGACTTGACTTGCTTATTTCTCTTGAAATGTTTTGCCCACAATGGCAGGTGGGAGTGGAAAAATGAAATCAAATTTGGTATAAATTGTATAGCAATATTAAAGAATAAATCCTAATATGTTCATTTAACAAATGTGAAAAATATGAATGAAACTAGATGGTGAAAAATGCAAAGACTAGTGCCTTATTGGGTATGTGGAGTCAAATGAAATCGAAATGGGTAACTTATTTCTAGAGAACATTCAAAATTTTTGGCATATATTTTAGTTTATAACTTGTATAAACATGCAAGACTGTGACTACCAAGTTCTTCTTAATGATCCAGACGAATTTCCCTGATTACTGTGATCAATTAAAAGGATTTAATCTTTCCTTGAAAGAACCGATCAATCAACCACACAGATACATCAAATGTGCTCTAATAAACTGAATATAAACTTGTTACATCAATTTAAATAACTAGAAAACATCAATCTTGGAGACAACTTTAGTAATACTTTCAATAAGCACAACAGACAATTGACACCAGAAATACGCTGCCACATCAACTGATTTTCATTAATATCTCCATATTTTTAAAACATGCAACATAGTCTCATAGTATGACATTTTTTGTCTACTGTATCTTCTCTAATCTATCTTCTATCCTATCTACTGTATCTCTTCTTATAGTCGAAAATGAATATTTATACATCAGTATTTGAAAAGACACATCATTTCACATTCAAACGTTGGTGATCAGTTGTATTCGAGCTTCTATTAACATTCGCCAAACACTCGCCGAGATATCCTACAGTCATACCGACCATCAATGTCTCACCGATAGTCATCCTGTGCATCGCTATAATGTCATGCCGTCTCATCGACGTTTGGAGTCTCGCCGATAGTCGTCCTTTCATCTTGTGTGTCGTTGTGACAATTCAGAGTCGGGGAGATGTCTCATAGGTTACTTAGTGTCTCACCAAGATATGTTCATTGGTATGTTCTCTAGTCGCTAAGACATATTTGCTTTCTCGCCGATGAAAAAACATTCGGTGTGACATATGAGTCGGCGGGACTATATAACTTTACCTCGATAGTCATTTGATTGAATCCTTTTATGCTTTGTTGGTTAGACCAAGTGCATTCGTTGAGACTTTGTCCCGATAGCCTTTAGTCTGGCCGATACATCGTTCTATGTGCTAGTCGGTGAGACATAATGCATTCGGCAAGACCACATACCGAAGACATATGGTTTGGCCGAAGTGTTTACTCATGAGCCGATCGGTAAGACATAATGTATTTGGTGAGACCTTACTCCGATGACTTTATTTGGCCGATATACCTTCTATCGCCGAGACAATGCATTGTGTCCTGCCGATAGGTGCCTATAGATGAATTCCAATCAGTGTGACATCTCTGAAGTCTTGCTGATAGAATGCAACAAATGTATATCGGTAGAACATGCATTATGGATCGGGGAGACCCTCACCATCTCTTGCTGATAGAAATTATACTGTGAGATATTCATGACTCGATGGATTTTTTAGGAACCACATGGCAAAATATGAGCAAAATGTTGTGAAGAGAGGACTTTGTGCTTATGATGAAGACTCGTTTGGAAACTTAGGGGTCTGAAACAACATGGAAAATTTTCAGAATTTTACAGTTCTAACAAGTCCTATTGGCTTAGAGTGGGAGATATTTTTTGAGTTTGATGAATAGAAACTATATCCTTCCAATTAATGCTGGAGAATGAAAACAAAGGCTTATCTTTAACTGCAATGGGTGATACAGAGATTCCTTTTCCAGGGACTCTTAGTGTGTTTGTTCATAAAATCAAAATCAAGAGATAAGAAGAATAACACTAAAAATGAGTTAAGTGATGATGGAAATGCTACCAGAAAGCCTTGATCAATGAAAACAATTCTTTGTTCACAGTGACGTCAATATGATGATTGTTCTGCAATCATAACAAAAGCTTTTTCCTTAGGAAGATTAACTTCCACTTCTAGAAAAGGTCCTTATATGACCTCAAGTTGCAACAGATCATTGCCATTATCCAAGCATCTCTAAAAGCAATGTCTTACATACGTGGAGAAAACCACAAGAGTTTTAATCTAAAACTAAATTTTGCAGAGGCAGGGAAAATCTAGCAGCAGTCCATCCACTACCATGCTATGAGTTTTAAGATAAAAAAATGGCCAGTATCATATACAAACCTGCATTGAACAAGATTTTGTGAGCATGTTTAGTGAACATAGCAGGTCACAATAAGATCGTTCTAGGTTCACAAGAATAATGTGAATCCATAATAGCATGGTAATGTAAGTTCTGCTTTCACTGGGGATCTCTACTTTAATCAGCAATTGACCAGTGATCTCTGCTTTAACCAGTGAATGTGGTAACTACCCAGTGCTTTCCAAATGCACAATAATCTTTAAAGGATGCTGCCTAACAGGTGGAATTGATGTATTTGAAACCTTTATTTTTTTTATTTATACACTATAAAATTATAGAGCAGCGTTTGTAAATAGAGTTATAAGGTTAATTTGATATATTGTTTCTTTTGTAGCTATTTTTTAAGATTGAAATTCCTTTAGACAAGTATTTTAGATTCAATTTTTTTAATTTGAAAAATAAAATTTCAAATATATAATTTAATGAATATAAATTTATTGTGAATGGTGAATGGAAATGAAACACTATCTATATATGCAGTTAAATTATTGGATTGGCATAAAAAAAGAGGATATAGTTAAAACTATTATTGGACTTGTTATTTATGACACTGAATTATATCATGTAGATTTAGACAAATCATCCTTTAAAAAAATTGAGATAATTTGAATAGAATGATTGGAGCAAAAGTAATTAATTAATTTTTTTTCCCCAAAAACCTCAACTATACAAATTCAAAATAGAAAATAGAATCACTATGTCAAACCATACGAACAACTAGAGGTCCTTCTTTAGACAACTAGTAGAAGTTAAGGCTCTAATAAATAATGATGATGATAAGGACTACTTTGTTAAGCAATTTGTCTTTAAATTACAATAAAGTTACTTTTACACTTAGTAATATAACTTCTCAACTTACCTTAGAAAATGTGCTTTCAGTGTTTTTAGTGAAATAGAAGATACACAAGTTGATGCTAAACATGAGAGTGTATTATACTTTTAAAACAATAATAAAAAATTGAATGTTATGATTATAAGAAAAGGGGTCATATTGAATCTTATTATTATAAGAAAAAGGGTCACACAATTTGGACTTGTAGAACTTGGGCTAGTGATGTTCTTAAGGGAAAATTCGAAGACAAACCACATGGTGTTAACTTAGCCTATGTTTAGGATGAAGATCCACTAGATGATGCTTTTATCAGAAAATATTGTTTTGAAGATACTAGGGATGGATACTTATTTTGAGCCTTCACAATTGAAGGTTGGAGGATTTGTCACTATCTTGAGCTTACTTCTCACTAAGAAAATGTGCTTTGTATGAGAAACAAACATGCGTTTTTTTATTTCCTTTTTTATGCCGACAGAATAGAAAAATGTATATATTGTGAAATTTGTTTTTTGAAGAAAAGAAGGGATCTAGTGAACTCAATATTGATTGTTGTCCAAATAGTTCAAGAGTTTGTGGATCTAGGAAATTATACCCTTTCAAAGATAATGAGACGACTTGATGGGACACTATGGATGGCTTGATGTCTAATAATTTAGGGGATTTGTGATTTGAGCCTCTATAAGAGATTTTAGCTCACGAGCTACATGCTTCCAAGAGTTACAAGATCGCTTGATGAAATTATACTCGATTCAAAATGTGTTTTTTCAAAGAAAACACTTAAAGAATATTTATTTGTTTGTTTCAATCAAGTGAAATGTAAACCTTAACAAAAAGTGTTAGAATATTAAAATTTATGTTAAAAAAATTCCTTAATAACTTGTTATTTAATAATTAATTATATTCCAGTAAAATAATAAATTAACAGGATATATTTAAAAGACTTTATAAAACCATATGATCATTTAACATTACAAAATATAAATGCTATTTAACATTTAATACTTTGCAAATATAAATGCTTATGACATTGTATCCAAAATCATTAATTATCACACTGGGTCAGTGAACAGACTATAAGAAAACCAACATCATTTCATAATAAGTTCTTCTTCTGCTTTGCTTCCAAAGCAATTTTCCAATACGTGGAGCATACAGGCCGATACAAAATTTATTGAGTGGTCGAACAGACTTTTTTAATTCATGTTTCTTATTTGAAACTTTAGATACTCAAATAAAAACGTCTAGACTCTTGCTGATACGACTAGCATTTGGGAAGATCCTTGGGAGGAGGCAATATGGATTGATTGGGTCCCTTTCCATTATCCACCACGAATGCCATCTTCAATCCCCAAGTTGTGTGCACTTCCAGATGACAATGCATGAACCACACCCCTGTGTGCACATCAATTCAACAATCAGATAACAGAATTATATACAAAAATTAAGGGAGATGATGCAAAAGTGAACTTGAATATGGTGTATACCTGGATTGTCAGCTGTGAATCGGATGGCACTCCACCCACCTGTTGGCACAGCCACTGTATTACGCTCTGGAGGATCTACTAAGTTAAAGTTTGCTGGGTCTTTATTGGGGTCGAAGTTGCCAAAACCTGATCCAACAATGAAGAAATTGAAGCCATGGAGATGGATTGGATGGTTATCTGTTGTCAGGACGCTGGTGTCCTGAAGCACCAACTGCACTTTTGTATTGTATGATAAACGAGTAAGTCTGGTTCCTTTGGATATCATCAGATTCTTTGGTGGGGTGCCTGTGTAATTGAAGGGCGTGGGAGGATTGTCTGGAAAATCTGTGGTGAAGACCCCTGTGATGTTCTGAAAATGTGCTTGCAGAAGAGCAATGGTGGGCATGACGAAGCTTACATTGTTGATTGCTGCAGATATGCGGGTGCCGTTTAAGCAGGTTGCACAGGAGTCTATTGCGAGCCCAACTGTGAAAAACAGAGTGCGGTCTACTTTCTGTGGGACTTTTGCAGGGAATTTGGCAGAGTTTAAGCTCTTGAGAGCGTTGTTGAATTGGGTGGCGGATGAGGTGTCGTTTGGGGAGGGGATTTGGGGCATTACAATGATGTTGGAGGAAGAAGATGAATTGGGTGCAGTCATATATTGCAAGATTGCAGTGGCGGTTCTGCTGTCTGCAGGAACAGGGGCATCCATGTAGGTGCGAGCGGCCATGAAATACCTTCCGGGTTTTTGGGTTGCATTGAGTAAAACGTTTGTGGTTTGTCCCGGAGCAATTACCACCCATCTGGTATCAAATGGCTTGGTGTACTCTGCGTCTACCTCCACCACTTTCAGTTGGTGTTTGGCGACATCGAAGAATAGCTCATCATTCAGGGCAGCATTGATTATTCTCAGCAAGTAGGTCTTCCCCTGTTTGACTGGAACTACAAAAGTATCTGCAGTACAAGAATGTTGGGGTTATATAACATTTGCCAATTTTTTAACATTTTTTTTTGAATAAGTGCTTCAGATTCTATTAATTATAAAATATATACATATTCACAAAAAATAGGACACAAGGTCATTTCTCAGAGTCACACAGACAGTGTTCCGAATGCAAGAAAAAACAACATTAATAACAGCTGTTAAGCGGACAGAGCTAAACTAGTGGGAGGTGGAGGGGGGTCTCAGTCATCCGGTTTACCTCATACATCAGCAAGGTCTGAGGTGACATGAGGAAAGACCACCATGAGGTCAAGAGGAAGAACAATGCTTTAATATGCTTTAATAATTTTGACTTGTTTACCATTCAAAATCATATTAATAGATAGGTACATAATTTTAGATGAGTCATTTAAGCAAGTCAAAGCTAGAGTGTGTTGACTAAACTTACCCACAATCAAATGGTGGTTTTTGTGTGGAACTAGACCCTAATGGAGACCTTGTTGACATGGAAATTAGGTCCCATAAAAATAATTAGAACATATTTATTATTTATAATATAAGTTTTTTTATTTATATATATTTATTTATTCTATTTATAAAGCCATACTATTTGTTTTAAAGTCAAATTTATTTATATTTATTTTTAAATCCAAGATTGTTTATCTTATTTTTGTATATGGATGAGGTGATAGAGAGATTCCTAGAGCTAGTACATATTTAAATTTAAACCTTGTTTTACCACTTTTTGAAATTATTGACTATTTGACCACTAAATCATGCACACAATAGCTATTTATTCTTTATGTTTTTTTTCTTTTTCTTCAGATGACATTATTCTCATGTCACACAAAGTTGTAGTTTTATAATAACATGTTTGATATATTGAGCTCATTTTGTGATACTTATGATTTACAATTAAATTTAAGTAAAATTAAGGCCATGGATTACAACAAAGTTAAGAAAGAAGCACATGTAACTAATCTTGTTTACAAAGGAGATTTGGTTGAAGTGGTTGCTATCATACTTATGTTTGCATGCCTTTCATGGAATCTCCCTTAGAATATGCTTCTTCTTGTTAAAGAGAGATTATAAAAGGGTTACATGTTGCACTTAGTACACTTGAGAGACCCTTGTTTTAAGATGCTAATACATGATTGTATGTCTTCAAAACTTTTTCCACCTTGTGAGATTTGGGGACTTGTATTTCGTAGTATTAGTTGGGTTCAAGTTGACATTTCTTATTTCCATGTGATCCAAAAATTTGCATGCAAAACAAATCAATGTCACATGCAATTATTAGGATAAATTTGACATTCATCTTCTTTATGTTAAGTAGTTATTTTTTATATAGTGATGTTGCTTCATAGATAAGATGTATGACTTATACAACAATTGTGTAGAATAAATATCCATTAAAGACTCTTCAATCATCTATAAAGTTATGTGGACAAAGGGACCAAGAACACTTGGTATTGCCCAATGTATGGTTTCTTGCAAGGAATTGCTCTTAATGTCAATTTTCTTCCTTGTAATACATTTTTCATTAATATTGAACATATGTTGAAAAAAGATATTTATAAAGTTAGCAACAAGAAAATTGTCATAAAATATACAACACTACTTGAAGCACTATATTCATGTAGAAGATGGACATATTCTCCTCCCAAGTAAACTCTACCTAATTTTGGTTAGAGTTTTTTTTGGGTCTATTGCAAGTATGCTCTCATAAACTTTGTATGGAGTCAAAACACTTTATTTGAAGAGATCAATGCATTTGTAGATTGTACAATAATTAATCAAAATCCTATTCAAGCATTTTCTATTTAGATTTATAATGTATAATGAGATGAGTGGCAAGTTTTACCACCCCATTAGAAAAAACACAGGTCTCTACAAATTCTAATTTATAATGAGCATGGAAGACATATAACTCTACCTATTCTTCATAGAAATAAACCATTCTTCATAGAAATAAACCACTGCACTTTTAAAAATAACCAATACATTTTTTTTCTCATTATTCATCTTAATATTTTTTTTTCCAGCCTTAATTTTATAAAAACAAATAAATTCATAATAAATAATAATTTATCTTTTTTCTTACAAAATTTAAATAATATATATTTTTTACAATTCTTTAATTTAATTATTAATAAACAGTATTAATTTTTAAAATTTCAAAATTACTCTTTCACCTTATATTTACTATTTCATATATCGGTATAATATTTTTTGTGGTGTTATCTTGAAATTCCTTTACAAATAGAATGAGCTCTACTTATAATTTACTTGTTGGGATGAGATAAATAGAAATATAATATAAATATTTAACATCATTTTGCAAGATAATTTTAGCATCTTCAATGTTCTTTGTTAGTGTTTATTGTTCATGAAAATTGAATCAATGATTTTTTTTTGAAGAATAATATCTTTTACACAATAATTGATACTTCTAATAGATAACAATGTGATTTGTTTTTATGATCAAATTAATGACAATTATAAACATTTATAAAAAAATAAAAATTAAGTATAATTAATCAATTTAATTTTAAGAATATTTTTATTAATAAAAAATTAAATGATTTCTTATTATTTTTTAAATAATTATGTAATTACCTATTCTATCCTTAAACGCCATCCATAAAACCACTTCATATATCATCTACATAAATTCTGAAAACATTATATTTACCATATTAACTATGGACAAAACAACTTAAAAAAGAAAAAGAAAACAATGATATACCCTTATATGCTTACCTTTGGTAGGACATGTGAAATTGCCTAATGGTCCTGGTTTTCCATTAATGGTGTGAGTATCAGAAACATTGGGAGCTCCTCCAGATTTAAGTGCTTCATTTATAACAGCCTCCACATCTGCGTTCCACCATTCTCCTGCACCCATAACAAATTACAATTCAGCACTGCTTAAGCCTTTCCCTCAAGAAACCATAACTAAGCATCAGTATTATGCCCAAGAGTAATCATGAAATCAAATCAAATATAGTTCAATGGTTGATTAGCCCTTTCACTGACCTAGAATCAATGTGATTTCCTTATGGGGTTTGGGGAATGGATAAGACACATTTACTTTGGGTAAAATAACAATGGCTCCATACACAGTTGCTCTCAACCAGAGAATATGAGCATGCCAGAAGAGTGTCCCTCTTTGCCCAGTGATAGTAAAGTTGTAAGTATAAGACTGCCCAGTTTGAATAGGGCATTGAGTGATATAAGCAGGCCCATCAGCCCAACCTGTCCTCAGCTGCCTTATTCCATGCCTTCAATAACAATTCCACCCATAATTCATATCCATTACAAAGCATACATAAATCTCAAACAACAGTAGTAACACTACAACATACCAGTGTATGGACATATTGTACTTGACATGATTGGTGACATTGATGAGCACTGTGTCACCCTCCCTAGCTTGTATAGTTGGCCCAGGGAACTGCCCATTCACTGTGACTATGGGCTTTGCATGACACAGTCTGCTAACATTCGCCAATTGTATCTGCACAACCAATCCCAAACCCATTCATACTTTCATAAAATCAACACAAATTTACAAAAAACATGCAACTTCAAACAAACCCAAAACAAAAACATGCAACTCTGAAACAAACCCAAAACTAAACATGCAACTCTGAAACAAACCCAAAACAAAAACATGCAATAAAAATCAAACCCACGTCGAAGTTGTAACTCTTTGTTTTCCCCTCTACAGTTGAAGCTGTAACCAAAAGCAGCACAACCACAAACATAGAACCGACAGCCGACATTGCTACTCTCCAATTGATTGCAGAGAATGTCTGTCCTGCCACCTGTCTTTGCTTCTAGTTTAGTCTCTGCTAGGTACTTGAGTTGCTCTCATTTTTGTACCATTCTCTTTATACAAAGCTCACAGCAGCAAGCGACGTAATATGCAATACTTGATGTCTTAGCCCCATGCATAACTACAGTGCCATGAATCCCCCTTTTATAGTTTTATAGTTTACAGTATACTCTAACTTTTCACTTGCTTAGAGTGGTTCATCTAGAATTAACTAGCTTTTTTAATAAGGACCATCTATAATGATCCGATAAACCACCTAAACAATTCAAAATTTAGAATATGTCCGATAAATCAGTGATCCGTTTAAAATTAACTAGCTTCTCTAATAAGACCCACCTATTAGAATGATCCAATAAACCACCTAAACAAGTCAAAATTTAAAATACGTCGGATAAACCAGTGATTCATCTAAAATTAACTAGCTTCTCTAATAAGACCCACCTATTAGAATGATCCGATAAACCACCTAAACAAGTCAAAATTTAAAATATGTCCGATAAACCACCTAAACAAATCAAAATTTAAATATGCTGTTTAAACCAAACCCGTTTGATGTTAATCCATTTGCTATGGATTCCCTTGAATGCAAGGACAAGCATTCTAACCACAACTACTAACCTGATCGGTGTATAGAACAGTACTGTAGATCCCACTAAGAAGCGAATCTACAACTCATTCCTCCAGCTTAAAGCAAAAGATTTTCTGTGCGCCACTTTGGCGTATGCATTTCATGTTTCTTCACTTTTCTATAAAGTTTTAGCTTTTTGCCCTGTCATTTTCATTCTTCGCTTGAATCTCTTGTTTGCTTCCAATGTTATATACTTAAATACACACTTGCCTCTTCGTATCTTCAGTTGTGTTTTTAGGTAGAGGATTGCATTGTTAATCAAAGTGATTTCATATGCATCTCCTCCTGTACCAGTAAAATCCAACAACATTTTATTTTGTTGTCTTGAATAAGTTATGTTTTAGCTTAGTTTCGTTAGAATCTGATTTCGTTTTCAATTATCTGGTTGCTGATTTTGATGCCATTACTTACGGGCTGTCTGTATTGTTCTGAAGTAGAAAAGTGCGTCTTTCGTCCTATGTTATCTTAGTATGATAAATATGTCATTTTAGTATATAATTTGAGAATTATATTATATAAGTGTATTAAGATTAGTTTTTGTTTTGTTTTTTAGATTTTTAATGTTTTTTTTGGTTTAAACATATTTTTAATCTTGGTGTTTTTATTATTTTGGATGTTTTTATATTAAATTTGGAAGGTCTAGGGGTTGAAAAATTAAAAAGGATATTATTGCCCACAAGTTGGCATATAAACATAGCTAGGATCATATTGATCAAACTCTACAAATTCATAATACTAGTTGTTAAACTAACAAGACATCGGCCAAAACAATGTTGAATGAACAAGACAACAAATTAAAACATCAAAACTCTCAATAGTAATCAAATCCACATGCATCCATTACACTCTTATTATGTTAAAGTGATTAAACATGAAATGCAGAAAATTGAAATAACACCATACACAAGAGAACACCAAATTTATGTGGAAAACCCAATGAGGGAAAAACTACGGTGAGGATTAGCTCACAATATAGGTAATTGTAAAACTGATACAAGGGCTCACTGCTAGAATAGGACACACCATCCAAAAAGGCTCACGGCTAGTGCTCATTGCCACAAAAAGAAATACAAGAAGATAGAAGAGAAATGTTACACAGAGAACAACTTCTCAATGCAACAAGGAATCCACCACAAATGCTTCAACAATTTCACAGTCTCGCATGAAAGATTTCAGACACCTTCAGCTCACTACTTCTAGGAATCCAATACTTGAAATTCACACTGCTCTACTCAAATTCACATCTAAGCTTCTGCAATTCACATCACACACATCACTCGCATCATCTTGCTTCTCTCTTACATCTCACAACATCACCACTCTTATTTATATCAACCTCAACCTTGAAAACCTTCTCCAAGGTCGGCAACTATCCATTACATTTAAAATTTCAAATTAGGTTGGCACCTAAACATTACCGTGGTGGATAGGAATGAAGGCGACCTAAATAAATCCTTAATTATGACCAAATAGATCCCAACAAACCTCAACAAACTTCCACAAGCCTCACATGTAATGTTAACACAAGGTTAGCCAATGCCTGTGTTAAACACCATAAAACATTAAGTACACGCTTCCTTAAATCAATCCAAAACTTCTGGACAAAAAAATTCACTTGAACACGATCTAGAATAATCCTCGAACCACCTAAGATCCATCAAACACTTCATCCAAACTTGTGTCATACAAATACTTCAACACAGAGCAATTGGTAAACCTTATTCACACACTGATGCATGAAATACACACTATACTGTACCAAATCACATGAAACCTTGAATTATGAAAGATACAAACATTATAAGAAACTTCCCAAATCCACACAACCTAAAGACAAATTGCGGAGCATATACATTTCTCCCAAGCCACATAAAACATTATTAAAAAATTAGTTCGCATTGGTGAAAATATCTCTATGTACAATGATCTAAAAACCCAAATTCTAAATATAGCAACCTCTAATAACCTTGAACAACATATCAAATTAGCACAAGGATAGCATCAACACAGAAGAAATGTGAAGCACATCCCGAAGCACATTTTGAACACTTGCACAACATTGTTTTCCCTGTTTATCATGTTTTCTCAAGAGCACTTGGAAACCAAGTACCAAAAACATCATCTCAACTCATTACTTCATTCCAACACATCTCTAGACACTGCAACATAAAGATAGCTCCATTTACTTACAACACTTCTTCAATATCTCAACTACACATGCACAACCTGTAACAATTTATTTTCCTCTTTTTCACAATTTTATCAATATCCTCAACATCTTCATCATGCAACAAACTTCCTAAACAAATAGTTGACATCAATGACAACACCAACTTGTAGGCATGCCTATTGAAATCAATGAAAACACCTTCATACTTGCAACAATCTCCCCTTTTGTTATTGATGCCAACATAAGATGTGAAAAACAATAAAAGACAACATACACACTCTCCCCTTTTTTTTAGATTAGATAGCCTACACAACATTCCTGCACTTTCTCCCCCTTACCAGATTCTCTCTCCATTTGAAAATAATGATTAGACAATATACACAACTTTCTCCCCCTAATACCTTGCACCTTTTCACATGATTTTATCCCCCCCCTTTGACATCAATGGCAAAGGATAAAATGTTTTGCATTGTCCCCCCCTTTGACACTGAACTAAGATACTTGCTCTGAATACTCCCCCTTAGAAGTAAACCCAATTAAATCAACAACTAGATGTACAATGACAACACATGACACTACCTACTCCCCCTGAGAGGTAGCCACTAACATCAATCCAGAAAAAAGATAGATCCATAGATTCACTAGACTGATGCATCTCCATATGCATCTAGTTCAAGGAAGGAGGAGCAATAACCCCCAACTTCTCTCGAAGATACTCAAAAGTATCTTTAGGAATGTCACAAATGGTATCCCAAACCAACAAGAAAAACTACATGGAAAAATCCACACCCCACTTAGTGGACAACCCATAAACATGAAATAAAATATTTAGTAATCACATGGCCTTCACATGGGCGCCTAACCCACAACCAATCAAATTGAGTCAAACCTAAGTGCTTCATAAGTCTTTGACGGCTCCCACGACTACATGTAATCTCATGCACCACCATGCAAACTTGGGTGCCCAACCATGCAAGAGAATGCAAATAACATGCAAGGACATGCACACTCAAGTGGTCCGAACCCAGAAAGTTGGATGCCTAGGAAGAATATTCTCCTCGGATGCCATGTAACCACCACCGTGAAGGGTCCACCTCTTTGAATGCAATTACAATTTGTCATAAACAATAAATACTTTGTCCCTCATGTCCTCAAGAACACTTTCCAAAGAACATGGAGAAACATAAATTAACTTAGCATATAAATTATAATGTTATCTATCCTCACATTCTCCCACTTGACATTATACATTACAATTACATCCATGAGATACAAATTTATATATAATTAAGTATAGTGATAAAGGCCCATGGCCTTCCTACACCAAGAGAACTTATCCATGGTCACTGACTTTGTTAGAGAATCTGCAACATTATCCAAAGTGTCTACCTTCTCAATCAAAACCTTACCATTTTCTACCATTTCTCACACAAAGTGATACTGAACATCAAAATTTTTAGTGCAAGCATTATACATAGGATTTTTTGCTAAACATATGGCACTTTGACTATCACATCCAATCCTCAGTTTCCTACAATTAAAACCAATACCAATACCAATTCTAAGTCTCTGTAACCAAACCACCTCCTTAGAAGCATGTGTAGCTACCATATACTCTGCTTTGGTGCTGGATAAAGCAACTGTAGGTTTCCTCTTATTCATCCAACTTACTACACCTCCAAAAAAATTAAAAACATAGCCACTTGTGGACCCTCAACTATTCAAGTCACCTACCCAATCTGCATCAACAAAACCCTGTATGTCCAATGACTTATCCACATCATCAGTACCATGATAAACCAAACAGTAATAAGAAGTACCATGCAAATATCTAAACATCCTCTTAACAAAATTCCAATGCTCTCTCTCTACCAAGGTTAGACATAAACCTGCTCAAAACTCCCATGTAGCTTGGGCTATATCTGGTCTAGTGCAAACCATTGCATACATTACACTATCAATGACACTAGCATAAGGAACATTAGAAATATCTTCAACAACATCACTAGAATTAGGACACATGTCTAAACTCAAATTAGTACCAACTAGAAATGGAATATTTACCAGTTTACAGTCATGCATATTAAACCTCTGCAAAATAGTATCAACATACTTTGATAAATAACCAAAGTTTTATGTGAACCCAATCCCTACTAATCTCCATCTCAAGTATATATTTTACAGCCCCCAAATCCTTCATATTAAATGTGCCAGAAAGTTGAGTCTTAAGCTCCTTAATCATCACCTTGTTGTTACCCATAAACATGTCATCAACATACAAAACAATGATTAGAATATGATCATCGATAACCTTAATGTAAACATAATGATCCTCCTCACTTCTAACAAAACCAAAATTCAATGCAAATGCATCAAAATTTTCATACCACATCTTGGGTGACTATTTCAACCCATATAAAGATCTTTTTAACTTGCAAACCAAGTGTTCTTTTCCTTTCACAAAAAACCGTCAAGCTGTCACATATAAATTTCTTCCTCAAGATCCCCATGCAAGAAAATAGTTTTAACATCCAGTTGCTCTATTTCAAAATCATAAGTAGTAGCAATAGATAATAAGAATCTAATAGAAGTTAACTTAGCAACAAGAGAGAAAAATTCATTGAAATCAACTCCTCTCTGGGAGTAGCCCTTGGCCACTAATCTAGCCTTGTGTCACTCTAACTGACCATCTACTCCAA
Organism: Sequoia sempervirens; assembly: GCA_007258455.2. Classification (NCBI taxonomy): domain Eukaryota; kingdom Viridiplantae; phylum Streptophyta; class Pinopsida; order Cupressales; family Cupressaceae; genus Sequoia; species Sequoia sempervirens. Next base: position 44,384 of record VDFB02386567.1, on the reverse strand, counting down.
ATTTATTTTTAAACACCCACTTGCAACCAATGGGCTTCCTTCCTTTGGGAAAGCTCACAAGATCCCAGGTATCACAACTATCCAAAGCCATCATCTCCTCTTGCATGGCCTGCATCCAAAAATCACTTTCTTCTAAAGAAAGAGCCTCCCTGTAGGATCTAGGTTCATCGTCAATACTCAATAAAGCAAATACACAACGAAAATTAGGTGGGCTATACCTGTCAACTAGATTTTGTTGCCTTGTTGATCTTCTTAAGGTAGGAGTAAGGGGATCTTGCTGCTCTTCCTCTTCTTTAGGCTCATCTTGCACATCATCTGAACTTTCTAAACTCTCAACACTCTCTGAACCCTCTTCTTCTTCTCCATCCTCAAATCCATCTAGTTATTCTTTCACATGTGCATCTGCATGCTTCTCAATCTTTTCCTTGAAGTTCACTATTTTTTCTTATCTTTCTCCTTTGGTTGTTCTTCACTTGAGTAAGCTCTAAAATCTCTGAAAATTACATCTCTAGATCAGAAAACCATTTTACGGGTTAGTGGATTCTAAAGTTTATAACCTTTTACATTCTCACCATAACCAACAAAGATGCATTTATGTTCTTTTGGATCCAAATTAGAATGCTTCTCTTGAGGCACATGAATAAAATCCTTACAACCAAAGACCCTTAAATGTGAAACAGAAGGCTTTCTAGCTATCCACACTTCATAAGGAGTTTTATCAACAAGAGTTGAACAAGGAGATCTATTAACCAAATAAACATGCAACACTTACAACTTTTTCCCACAAGCATCTATCAAGCTTAGCACCACTAAACATGCTCCTAGCTCTTTCCATTAAGGCTCGATTCATTCATTTTGCTACCCCATTTTGTTGAGGTGTACAAAATGTAGACTTTTTTCGAACAATACTCGCATGCTTACAAAACTCATCGAATTCCCTAGAACAATATTCACCCCCATTGTTAGATCTCAACACACTTATCTTATAATTTGTTTTCTTTTCAACTAAGGCTTTAAATTCCTTAAACTTAATGAAAACTTTAGATTTTATATGCATAAAATAAATTCAGGTGTATCTTAACACATCATCAATGAAAGTAACATAATAATGATATTTTCTAAAAGAGTCATCATCCACTAGTCCAAACACATGTGAATGAATAATCTCTAATAATCTCTTAGCTTTATTAGTCCCATTAAGAAATGATGATCTATTTTCTTTACCAAACACACAATGCTCACAAAAATCATTTTTATCAACAGAATAAACAGAAAGACCATCAACCAACTTTTTATTCAAAATAGTCTTTAGACCTTCTTCACTTATGTGACCCAATCTATGGTGCTACAACATACATTCATTTTTTAGTGCTACTTACATTGGCAGAATTACAAAAAGTGGAGGCATTAAGCCTAAATAAAGTCCCTATCTGAGATCCTTTAGCAATCACTTAACTCCCTCTTACCAACTTGCAACTAGACTTGTCAAATGTCACATGCATTCCATAATCATTCAACTTGGATACTGAAATTAAATTTAACACAAATCCTGGAATATGTAAAACATGATCAAGGGTTTTAACCCTCCCATCACTGAAACACAACTTTACCTTTCCCTTACCAACTATAGACATGTAAGTTATCCTGATTGATATCATGCATTTGATTTTGATTCACTACCTTTGATTCTTCCTTGATCATTTTTTTACTAACCAATTAATTAAATAATCTTTATTTAATTAATTTATCAAAATTCCTCTTTGATTAAATAAATCAATTTTATTTAATCAAGTCCTAATGTTCTCTCTTTAATTAAATAAATCAACTTTATTTAATTAAGTCCTAATGTTCTCTCTTTGATAAAATAAATCAACTTTATTTAATCCTAATCTTCTTCATTTAATTGAATAAATCAAATTTATTTAATTAAATTGCTAATCCTCCAATATCCTCTCATTTGATTTAAATAAATCTAAATATCTAAATCAAATGTCAAATCAAACCAACTTCATCTAAGTTAATTAATCCCAATTAACTCCTAACACGAATCCTCCATTCCGCTAGCTTTTGCAAGTTGCACATGTAAATCAATTTATTTGATTTATTAATTCCTCCTATTTCCATTCAAATATGGCATATTTTTGGAATATTCCATTTATTTGAATTCTCCCTCCCAAAGGACTTTTTTCCTCCAACTTGGCATTAAAGGCTCTTACATGTCCTCTCCTTGAGCCAACTTGGTATTAATTCCTCTTACATCCCCTCTTGCACAAGTCACTTCTTCAAATTCAAATTCCACCTACATGCATTCAACATGCACATTGTTCAAAATGTGCTCCACTCTCCTTCATTAGAATGTTTCCAAGTGGCACAATGCCATTGGTCCCTTCTTTAATCCCACATTCATCCTATTCCTCATTCTTCAAACCTTCTTCATTATAAATAGAGGCCTTCTCTATTGATTTGGGATCGACAATCGTACACAATTTCATGGAAAGAGATTATAGTCATGTTTGAATTCCAAGCATCCATGATTTCATCCACATTTTCATCCAAGTTAGCATAGATTTCATCATCCATAGCTAAGTTATTAGAATTTTACATCAAGGAGCACACAATCATCATCAAGCTTACCAAGGAATTGGGAAAGGGCTTCTTTCCACACCAAAGAAGCATCAATTCCCCTATGGGATGTTGGTTTGAGCATTTTGAATAAGATTTCATTAGCTTTTATTTGATATTTTACCTTGTTTTCTTGTTCTTGTGTTTGAATGAATTTCATGGGGAATGTTTGGTTTAAACTTGTTTGAGGACTAATGTTTGCTTGTTTTTCCATGTTTGAGTAGGTTTAGGCCAAGCTGAGGCTACCAATAAAACCATTCTGAAATCCTAAAGAAAACAGTAAATGAAGTTGGTCGTGACTGACACTTATAGTTGAACCCCACTTTATGGGCCTATCGAATGAGTATCCACACGCCTACAGGTGCAACCCCTTCTCCCTGGTCTATAGATTAGAAGCCATCCTTCCTATTGAGATTGAGCTCCCATCCTTAAGAATATCATTGCAAAATCTCATCACTGATGAAGAATATCAAGTGTCATGATTAAACAAGCTGGAACTACTGGATGAGCATCACATGGATGCCTTAAACCATTTGCAAGTCTACCAGAACCATCTCAAGAGGAGCTACAACAAGAAGATTAGGAGTCAGAACTTTCAAGTCATAGAGCTTGTATTAAAGGAGAATCAAAAGAATGTACCAAATCCAAACAACAAGGGAAAGTTTGAACCCAATTGGTTGGGACCCTTCATCATCACAATGAGTTACAAATCAGGAGCATATCAGTTGTCAACACCAGAAGGGGAGCCTCTGTAGGAGCCCATCAACAACTCCCATCTCAAAAAAAATTATGCCTAAACTTGCAGGGTATAAATCCAAAAAATCAAAAACAATCAAAAAATTAGAAAATTAGAAAAAAATCAAAAAAATGATTGAAAATAGTAAAAAAAAAATTGTCCTCCAATGAAAACCACTTCGGTGGTACTTTGGGAAAGTACCTTGGTGAAAACTTGGCAAATAGGAACCTCGTGTAAATAAGCACTTTCCATCCATCACACATCCATATCTCCATCTATCACCCATCCATGTCTGCATCATAGCTTGATCATGTGTTCGTATCATGATCCCTCCTAGTACTACTCGGCCCATTCCTAAGGTCAGTTTGTCCTACCTATATTGGAGTAGTCTATTGCATCATGCTAGGGGCATGTTCCTATATCTGCATTGAATCGAATTCATGTATATTCTTGCAATCTTCCTTAAAATCAGAAAATCCAAAACATTCATAAAATCATAAAACCCAAAGACATCCAAAACATATCAAAGTCCCAAAAATAGGTCAAAAAATAAAGGTCTTGTCGAACTACGGGTCTCTGAGCTCTGAACGTAGGCAAGGCCATCATCAATGTTCCCCCGAGACACCTTAGGTTAGTCCTTTAGGAGTCTGTCATAATAACTGACAATCCATTTGTTCATATCTCATCAATAAACGAGTCTATGTCAGTCGAAATACATGGTCTCTACGTGTATAACGTAGGCAAGGCTAATCTTTGATCAGCCCCCGAGGTTCATAGGATAGGTCTTTAGGTTAGGTCCTTGGTTAAAATCTTGAAAAACACAAAAACATTGGAAAATTTAAAAAGGAAAGTCAAAGGCAATTGAAGTAAAACACATCGAAAATGCAAAAGGAAATGGCCTCGAAACGGTTTCAAAGACATCAAAACATCCAAATATTTGAAAAAATCCATCTACGTATAATGGCTTTCACCCATAATAAGCATCACTTATATTAAAATCATCTTCATCCTCAGGCACAGTGCGACAATCAGAGGCAATTAAATTAGTTCAAAGTGAAAACTCAAACATCAAGGGTCCTCAATTCTAAGGTTGGTTGGTGAATAGAACTAGTCAACTCATGGTATTAATAGCCATCATCCAGGTCCAATCCCAAAATCATCTGATATCATCATGTCCTAGGATGCATCCCTCCTACAATGGACATCAACATCAGGCATCACTGTATTTTAGTCTTAGCTAGTAGTATTGAAGAACATTAGCTTGTTTTACTTTATCTTTGTCTTATTGACTTATTGCATAATTTCGTAGACTCTGAGTGATGTCTAAACCAAAGATGATTTAGAGAGAAAGGAATGGGGTGCGTTGGTATATCACTTTTGTTTGTTGTGCTTGTTGGATGTTCTTGTAATATAACCAAAGCGGGTAAACAGTAGGTATGGATGAAGGTGTTTTTGGATAGCTTGTTGACTATTACATTGTTAGGTTTTGTCTTTCCGTGTTTTGGTCCAAGATGTTTGAAATATTTGAAGTACATCCTAGTAAGGTTTCCATATGTCAAGTGTGAATAGGGATACTCCTATCTGACTGTCAAGTCAAAGTCCATCTTAATAGGTACAACACCATCCTTGTTCTTTATACCTTGATGCATCATGTCTATGTGTGTTATCGAACATAAGACATGTAAGCTCTTTTAAATCCCAATCCCTAATAAGCAAAACATCATCAATCTCTCATCATTGTTTCTAATAAACTCTCGGCAGATCATGGACTTGTTGGATCCTCTTTTTATCATCCCATTTCCTCTTTATTTTCTCCATGCTAACATGGTACCATGACAGTCAACTAAACATCACCAAAGCATCCAAATTGCATCCACAAACTGTCAACATATCACATATCATCCATATCATTCATAATAGGAAACACCGATCATTTCACCATAATAAGATTGGTTATTCTAAGCATCTCATAAACCATACATTTGCATCCATTGCATAATCATATAGGCATCATCATAACATCCATACATGCATCATCATATAAAAGATACTGAAGAAAAAGGAAAAAGAGCATATCATAACATATCATAACATCTCATAATCATAACGCATCACATCATCCATTTTGCATTACCATTAGGGGCATAATATAGATATGTTAGTCTAAGCATATTAGAATCATTTGCATCCATACGTCCATACTGCAAACATCATCACCATAAAAATGCATAGAAAACACAGAAAATAAATGCATCCATAACATCCATGAACATCTCCATAATCATCCATCACATAAAATAAAAATTATGCATCACATCACATCATATAAGATCACATTGTATATACATAGAACATCAAATGCATGCATCCATAAAGCATAAATACAGTAAACACATCATATCATAAATCAATTGAATCCATATCATATATATATCAAAGAATCATCATTGTCACGTTACAAATCTAACTCTTGAGTGTATGTATATCAATCAAGATACAATGTCCATAGGGCTATAAAAAATGAAGCTTGTGAGTCTATCTCAAAAGGAATCAATCACTGATCAAAAAATTGTATGGTGCTACCCCTGGTGGCTGCTCCCTCCCCTGCATCAATCGGTCCTTCTAAGCATAGAATAACTCCTGCACGTCATTGTACCATGCAGGTATTTGTAACCAGGGATGCCAGCAGAACACTGCCATCTCATCCAAAACACGGTGTCGGTGAGGTAAACTCAGATGCCCTGTATGCCTTAGGGTAATCGCACCCCTGTATCTCCAAATCACGGGATCATCGAGCTTTGTTTCAACCATGATAACAATCAGTCAGAGCATGACAATATGCTCCCAGGCCCAGATGTGTAGCAGTGTCACTCCAACACCAATCACCCGACTGTCACAATACACAAAATGATGAAGGTCATGGTATAATGAGGCCATCATCACTTGTCCCCTGGAAAATTGTGTCCTCTTGAAAAATATCCTCTCCCAAGCTAAGCCCCATCCCAAACTAAAGTGTCTGGCTCGTCAATCGGGATCTACTAACCCTAATATAATGGCAGGGACAATCAGCCTAAAAGTTGACACCCAAGTTTTGTAATAGTCCAAGTCAATCTGGTCCTCAGAAAGTGCAAGCTCCTCGACCTCCATGACCTCAAAGCATGCATTAGAGCTAACATCTACATCATAGATCACATGATCGTTGTGTATCGACAACTGAAGGATGCGCCATACGTCCTCCAAAGTAACGATCGCCTCTCCAATGGAAAGGCGAAATGACAAGGTCTTGTTGTGCCACCTCTCAGCCAACGTAGTCATCATGGCCAGATGGGTCCAAATAATGGGCGCATAGGCAACGTACCAAAAGCCAATCTCACCCAACTGCTCCTGTTGTAACTCTGATAAATCGCTCAATCTGCACAAGATTGAGGGTTGATACTCACGCAAATGCATAGGTTGGATCACCTCCTGCACCCATAAAGTGACGTCATCAAAATTCGTAAAAGGATCTAACCCCATTTGGAGTTTTTGACCTCGAAACCACGAATGTGTCACAGTTTGCAAAGGCATTTCTATCTGTAAAACTCCAAATAGCGACGCTGGACTCTTTGGAAATGCTAAATCGGCCTCAGCGCCACCATGATCATAGGCGTCACCCTTTGACTGCTAAACCCTAATCCTAAATCGGGCTAAGCGTCGTCATTAACAAAGGCGATGCTATTTGGAATTTGGAACCCTAAAGTTAAATTGCAATCAACATCACTATTTACACAAGCGACGTTGTTTAAGCTTTAGCGTTGCCAATTTTACTTGGCATGTTGCTATATAGCGACGCTGGGGACTCTAACATTTTAAAGCATAATAAATGCACTTAAAAATCAAATTTCAAAGTCATGTTTGGGTCACATACCGTGGTCCTGTGCTTGGAGGTCTTTGGTACATGCAAACTCACTCAGAAATGGGTCAGGGAAGCACTCATTGCGCCATTCTATAGGAGGGTCAGAGCTCAAAAAGCTAGAACTTTCAAGGTGTGAATGCAAAAATGAATGGAAAGTGACCCCTCCAAGCCTATTTAAGCATGAAAATTAGGGTTTTTTTTCCCCAATTTAGCTCAATTTAGCCGTCAACTAGGGTTTTGCACCCCCGACACCGTTTTTCCCAACCAAAGCTCATTTCACATCTTTTTTTGCATTTTGGCATATTTTAGCATCATGGAGCCTTTTGGACCTGCTAGGCAGTTTGTCGTCTTTTTTTGAGAAATCACCCAAAAATCCAAATTTTTGTTTGATCTCTCGAGGGGGTAGTATACCAGCATAATTCTTCTCGCGGGGCAGCATTGGGGCATCCGAAAAAATCATAAATTTTGAATTATTGATTTTGGCAAGGTTATTCTTTGAACCAACACAACAAGTACATTGCTTCAAAGAGGGGAAAAATGTAGACACATAAATTATCCTGATTGATATCATGCACTCGATTCTAATTCACTAACTTCGATTCTTCCTTGATCATTTCTTTACTAACCAATTAATTGAATAATTTTTATTTAATTAATTCATCAAAATTCTTCTTTGATTAAATAAATCAATTTTATTTAATCAAGTCCTAATGTTCTCTCTTTAATTAAATAAATCAACTTTATTTAATTAAATCCTAATATTCTCTCTTTGATTAAATAAATCAACTTTATTTAATCCTAATGTTCTTCATTTAATTGAATAAATCAAAGTTATTTAATTAAATTGCTAATCCTCCAATATCCTCTCATTTGATTTAAATAAATCTAAATATCTAAATCAAATGTCAAATCAAACTAACTTCATCTAAGTTAATTAATCCCAATTAACTCCTAACACTAATCCTCCATTCCTCTAGCTTTTGCAAGTTGCACATGTAAATCAATTTATTTGATTTATTAATTCCTCCTATTTTCATTCAAATATGGCATATTCTTGGAATATACCATTTATTTGAATTCTCCCTCCCAAAGGACTTATGTCCTCCAACTTGGCATTAAATGCTCTTACATGTCGTCTCCTTGAGCCAACTTGGCATTAATTCCTCTTACATCCCCTCTTGCACAAGTCACTTCTTCAAATTCAAATTCCACGTACATGCATTTAACATGCACATTGTTCAAAATGTGTTCCACTCTCCTTCATTAGCATGTTGACAAGTGGCACAATGCCATTGGTCCCTTCTTTAATCCCACATTCATCCTATTTCTCATTCTTCAAACCTTCTTCATTATAAATAGAGGCCCTCTCTATTGATTTGGGATCCACAATCATACACAATTTCATGCAAAGAGATTATAGTCATTTGAATTCCAAGCATCCATGATTTCATCCACATTTTCATCCAAGTTAGCATAGATTTCATCATCCATAGTTAAGTTATTAGCATTTTGCATCAAGGAGCACACAATCATCATCAAGCTTATCAAGGAATTGGGAAAGGGATTCTTTCCACATCAAAGAAGCACCAATTCCCCCATGGGATGCTGGTTTGAGCATTTTGAATAAGATTTCATTAGCTTTTATTTGATATTTTACCTTGTTCTCTTGTTCGTGTTTGAATGAATTTCATGGGGAATGTTTGGTTTAAACTTGTTTGAGGACTAATGTTTGCTTTTTTGTCCATGTTTGAGTAGGTTTAGGCAAAACATTCTACACCAACAATTTTCTTCATGATGTCATCACTAAGGAAAACTTATCCCCCATCATAAGTTGAATATGAAGTAAACCACCCCTTGTGAGGAGTCATATGGTAGGAGGCACCCGAGTCAATAAGCCAAGCATCATTACTAATAGTGTTAGTAGGAATAAACAAAGCATCAGAATCACCATCTTCAGAGGAATTTTTTGTGAAAGCATCCAAACTCTTTTTCTTATTCCTACACTCCTTTTTTGCATGCCCTCTTTTACCACAATTCTAACACTTTGCTCTTCCTGGGGGTTTTAGAACATCCTTTAGACTTTTCTCTCTTCTTGTCCGCTTTGGACCCTCCTTTTTCTTTAGACCTTCCTCGCACATGCAAGACATCTTGGGAGCCCGCATTCATGGAATATCTCCTCATCTCTTCTGAAAGAAGTATTGTAATGAGACTATCCATCTTTGGTTTTGTACCACCACCATTTATGACAACAATTAGATTTTCCCAAGATTCGGGTAAAGAGAAAAGCAATAGAATACATTTATCTTCTTCTAACTTAACATCTATTGATGCACACTAACTTAAAATCATATTAAAAGCATTTAAATGTTTTGCAATAGAATCACCATCCTTCATTTTCAAAGAATACAAATGTCTTTTGAGATACAACTTATTAGTTAAACTTTTAGTTTGATAGATATCACCTATCCTCTTCCACAAATTGTATGCGATGGCTTATTCTGAAACATTCAAGAGGACAAAATTTGCAAGACACAACCGAATGGTTCCTCGTGCCTTCTTATCCATTTTCTTCCAATTTTCAATAGACATTTTCTCTAGTTTTGTTTCCTTTGAAACTACCAACCACTGATCTCTCTCTTCAACGAGATCTTCCATCTTCAACTTCCACATCTCATAGTCAATGCCATTGAATTTCTCAATATCCAGTCGAGAGGTAGAGGCCATGGTTTTCAACCTTCTTCACAAATCTACAAAACCCACAATGCACAAGCTCCCACTGCAACTAAAAAACCTTCAACACTCAAAATAAAGGTGTCCCTCTCTTAACAGAACTGTTAACTCTGATACCAAATATTGGAAATCAAGGTATAACTTGCAGAAATATGAACTTAAATATGTGGTTGCAAATCTAAAATTATATGTTCAAGATAACCATAACAAGATTAAGTGATTGACAATTGCAACAATGAAATAAAAAACTGCAATACTACAAGTCATCAACACAAGTGACACAAGATATACGTGGAGAAACCCTTGTGGGAAAAAACTCCACACCCAAAGAGATCCAATGTTCGTATTAATCTTCAAGGAAGTACTTCAATACAACAATCCTCCCTACAATCTAACAACACATCATCATCTTGACAACCTGCAAAGAACTCATACTAAACCACCATCCAAAGGCTCCAATATATAAAAGTTTGTGGGAGAGAATACCACAAATGGTATCCCAAAACAACAAGCAAAACCACTTGGAAAAACTCATGCCTCACTTAGTGGACAACCCATAAACATGGAATAAAATATTCAATAATCACATGGTCTTCACATGGACACATAATCCACAGCCAATCAAATTGAGTCAAACCTGAATGCTCCATAAGTCTCTGATGGCTACATGCAACCTCATGCACCACCATGCAAACTTGGGCACCTAACCATGCAAGAGCATGCAAAACATGTAAGGACATGCACACTCAAGTGGTCCCAACCCAAAAAGTTGGATGCCTAGGAATAATATTCTCCCAGGATGCCTTGTAACCACCACCATGAAGGGTCCACCTTTTTTAATGCAATTACAATTTTTCATAAAAAAAAAATAATAAATATTTTGTCCTTCATGTTCTCAAGAACACTTTCCAAAGAACATGGAGACACATTTAATTAACTTAGGATAGCAATTATAATGTCACCTATGCTAACATGTTGCACATAATCAAAACCAATTGGACAATTAGACCATAGTGTTGTAGAAGGTCCATGGCATTAGAAAGAAAAAAATAAGCTACCTAAGAAGCATACAATAGACGCAAGTAGCCATGCAGAATTTGATCACCAACGATCACCCATATCGTTGTTTCCACCTGCACATAAACAATTTTGAAGATTTCAAAAGCAAAATTGTCTAAATCTGAGTACTCACATTTAGGAATGGGGATGAAACACGCTTGTTAATTAGCTCCATCTCCCTAGAAGCTAGCAGAGAACAAAAGACCAATTGGGTTGGTTAACACTTATAATGGAGACAACACACTTAAAAGCAACTTTTCATAATAGGAGGATATAACACCACCACCTTAGCACTTAATCATTGCAAATTATTTGAATCCATTGAAGGGAATTATGGTAGAAAATGCTTTGAATGAAACAATCGCCACCCACATGCCTTGAAGCTCCAAAAATCTTTGACTCATGCAGTTCACACATACCAATGACCTGACATGTAATTAAAACAAAGCAAGGGGAGTATGGTAGCCAATCAGACCAAACCAACCCCTATTCATGCCATCATGTTCGCTACAAGCAGTCAAAAACACTATTAACCTGCCAAAACAACCAAGCAAAGTGTTAAAAGGACCCCAATATATATATTTAACTTTTGAATGATTTGGATTGCACCCTCATAAATATAATATATATATATATATATATAATTAGAATTCTAACAAAATTATTCGTATTCCACATAAGCATTAATCTTATAAAAATAAAAAGGTATTGCCTTATTTAAAAAAAAATATTTTTCATAAAAAGTAAGGTCACTTTTTAATAAGGGATAAGGGATGATAACAATTATTTACTTAGGCACTAGGCATTTATTATTATCAACAGCCATGTATTTTAATAGATGAGGAAAATTATTTAAAGATGAGAAGTATATGAGGTGTGCAAAGTAGAATGAGTAGTTAGGTATTTAGAATATTGTTATGTTTATTCAGTAGATATTATTTAAAATATGATTATATTATTTGTATGTGATAATTTTTTTTATAAAAGAATTAGTTCTTAAAATTGGTGTTAAAGTTGGACAAAAAATTTCAATTTTTTTAAAGACAATTTTCTTTGGTATTTAATGTCATTGAAAAATCAACATTCTTGAAAGGTTTTGATTTTCTTATAAGTATTGAAATTCTATCATTAATAAAATAATTTTAAATTAATTACATTATAAAATATATTACTATAAAATAAGCATCGTATATTACTAGATTGTGTTCATGCCCTTGAAACTCTCTAGAATGAAATCTAACCTTATTTGATTGAACAATACTTAAATAATACCATATAACTATCTAATAAGGTGAAAAATTGATTCCAAACTTTCTTGAATGAATATGCACCTTTCACAAATCTTCAAAAATACTATTGTTAACTTTGTCCACATGTGATTTAAGAGAATAAGTAAATAAATTTAATTTACAAATTGCAAATTATTAGCACAACCTAATTGACTCTGATAACATGTTAGACAATAAGATCTTAGGATACTCATCATTGAAAACAAAAAATAAATAAAATGAGAATTATACAAGGATAGATTTTACACATTACACAAGATATACGTGGGAAAAATCCTTTAGGATTAAAAACTCTCATAAAACATCATTTTATTACAAAAATATTTATAATACAATCTATTGAAAATTAGATTGAACCTAGTGACATTCATCTACATACTTCCACCATTTCTCCAAATACACACACCCTCAAATTAGAGAGAACCTCCTTAAATATAGGAGAAATGGTGGGAAAATGCCTTAAGAGGTATTAATCACAACTATTCAAAGCAACCATTCATAAATAATTAATCTAATATTTATTAAATTGTTAATTATTAAAAGGCATATGTTTTGTAACATAAGGTTTTATAACCTTATATTAGAATAATATATAAATTTTGTAAGGGTATTGACCCCTAATAACATTATGTTCTAACAGATTTACATGCCTTATATTTCTACATATTTTACTTGCTTATTATACAAATTATTTTTTCAATACCAATTTACTTAAGTTACATGCTTAGATTATACTTGCATTTCATATACTATGTTTCCCTCTCCTCCAATTCCTTGTATATAGTGGAAACAACCAATTGTAGGGGAAATGTGTTGTCACTAACATTCCTATGTTTTGAAATTTTGGGTAGTTAAAAATGCTACATGGAGATTTATCATTGTCCATATGGAGCTCATGGCATAAAGCATGAAAGATCTGACAAGCCACATGGCAATGAGTCATATCACTTTTTATATAGATAGAATTTGCTAACCTTACTCTCTCATTTCCTTATTTTCATATTCTTAAATAGTCAAGCAAGCTTGTATTTTGTGCCCATTTTTCATTTGTGGCACATATGCTACCTATTGCATGCTTTTACTCTGTTTTGTAGGTCTATATGGATAGCATAGGTCAAGGATGAACTTACACAAAGATAATCAATGGGCTCCATTACTATATATGGACCTAGATATCCTTTTTACATCTATATATTACTTTGCATGCATGTTTGTGAGTGTTTACATACTTTGAGATAGGATTCATGTGCACCTCAAAGTGGGTCAAAATATAGGTGAAATAAGCATAAATATGTCGATTCTCGTATAGTTTACAATTACATATCAACAAATGGTTCAATCTTCTACAAAGATGGTCTCATTCCCCTAACCTTCACCTATCCACATTTACACATATTCTCAAACTCTTACCATACCTTATTCATTCCTACACATTCTCCCATATTGTTTATGTTCATTGTACCCTCCATGATAAAAAGATCCATTCTTTGACCAGATCTTACCACTCTATTATCCTATGGCAAACCCATGAGTGATTGATCTTGAATCTATGGATTTGACCCATAAAATTCCTAAATTCAAATTCAAATTTGGCTAACACTAGCCCATTTGACTAAACACATTTGCACAATATATTATTGTCCTTGTATTTAAATGCATTCATTTGCATTCATTTCATTACTCGACCCTTTCATCAAAAAAAAAAAATCATTTACAATGAGATATTACTATATTTGTCTTATAAATATAAATGATTTATGTTCAAAGACACAAGAGGCACTCTCATTTACTTAATTTTGTGAAGTTATATTTTATTTTTAATTTTTATTGCAAAGTTTCCTCCCAAACTTACCAACCATATTGACTTCAGCTAGATTTATTTTGAAATAAATACCCATTAAAAATGATTGATCAAGCATTACGTACCGATCTTGTCTAATTGGGCTAAAAATTCTTGCTAAATGGAATGGGGTTGTAATCATTTTTTAATAATAGTTGTTTAAATAATAATTTGTGGTTTTTTTAATCCTTATTTTTGGGGGCACTTGTATATCAGAGCCTAGAAAACCAATTCTAAACGGAATGAGGAAAAAAACTACAAAATGATTTGTCTTAATAAGCTAAATTTTAGTGTAGCAATCCATTCAGTGACCATGTTTGTATTTAGGATGCAATAGCCATTGCTAGTGTTGAATACTACAATAAATCTATTAAGAGGCAATGGAGATAAGAAAAAACCTCCTACATGTCTCCCATTTCTAATGATCAGTCGCCTCTGTTATGAGATTTTTTTCCGTAGAAAAAAAAGAAAAAGAAAAGAGAATAAAAGTAAAAAAAAAACAATAAGAACTAATGTAATAGTTCAAGAAAGAAAATGTAATAAAATTATAATTAGAGTTTTCACAAGACGACGTAATTATTTGTAAAAGGGTGTGTCGGTTGGAGCTACCCTTTGTGTTGTATAAAACCCATGAAAACTAAATTATTGAGAGACAGATGGAGAAAAGAGGAAAACAATAAGGCACTGCACATTGCGGGAATAGGATTCCAAGTTAATAGGGTGTAAGCAAGGCGAAGAAGGGGCACATCTATAGTGTGTGTCCACCCTGGGGTACAACAGGATGCACTCAGGATGGTCCTAGCCAAGGCATGGTTTGCCACGAGTGTTGAGCATTGTTCCAAAGGAACCAACACATCGTGAAGAGCGGCAAAGTACACTTTTGCCTCCTAGATTGCTCACTGACAGAAGAGGCTGAACCAAGGTCCATTCTAGCAATCATTAGGACTTTTCTACACATTTCAAAATATAAGTATTAATGCTTGATAAATTATTTGAGCAATAAGTGTCTAAATCCTTTAAGTTTATTGAATTAATAATTTATTTATTTATTTGCGGCATAATTGAATGTATTTGAGCACAATGATTAATTAATTTGTTATATTCAATTTAGTTGCAAACTTTCAAATATTATATTATTTTTTGTGCATAAAATTTTTGAGAATTAAATTGTAAAATCATTTTAACTGCTGCATTTTAATTTGGGAATTAGTTAGATTTCAGTCTCCATCCACATAAAATGACCTAAAGTTTGTAGATAAAATGGATGAGCATTATCCATAGAATTAGTAATGAACTCAATCCTTAATTCAAAATCAAAGCTTCTTGTATATTTGTTTATATGTGACCTTCACTGGTTTATAGGTGACCTTCAAAGCTTCTTTCTGAGTAGATTAAGGAAGTTCTCAGGTTGTCAGTCAGTAAGTTCATTTGCAAGGTCAGTAAGTTTATAGGTCTTACCGAAGCACCCACTATAATCCATCAGGGAAAGGTCTCAGCATATGAGGACTAAGAACCAATCAGATACAGGTCTCATCATATGAGGATTTGCAAAAATATTCTATTTAAACAGAGTTAAGGGTTCTTCGTAGAAGGAAGAACTCTCTCCAATGCTCTTAATTAATTAATTATTCTTGAGAGAAGATAGGGTTGCCCTTCTCATCGCGGTTTGAATGTGTGACGAATTTCACCATGGGCCTAATGTTTATAGAATCAAATGCATCAAGAAAATATTTGTTGTGTATTACATTAGACATAACTTCGAAAGTGTTCTTATCGTTAAGCTTGCCCAACAAAAAGAAATTATATTTAACAAAAAGCTTTACAGCTAAATTTCACCCATCAGGCAACGCATTGACATTTATTACTTACCATTCTTTGGGATGACATTCTGCATAACCGCTTCAGCTAACCATGAAAAAAATGATCATGAGTGCTATGACACAAAGACAGGATGAAATTGTTTATAAGGTGGATTTTGGAAACAAGGTTTCACATTATATGATGTCTGGAAAAATCATATAAAGGAGTACCCTCAGATTGAATTTGTTACCCAAGACAAAAGATGATTATGGCCATGCGATCCTCATAGCAGCCTAAAAGCTGGACCTTGCAAATGAACTTACTGACTGACAACCTGAGAACACACTTCAAGAAAATTGTGTAATTGTTCAGTATAAATATGGGGGAAAGATCGGAAATGGTCGACATGTGGTGAGGACTTCATGTCGTAGGCTATGACCTTTTTTCCTGCTTTCTTCTGCTCCTTGATAAAGGACTCAACTGATTCTGCCGGTATCACTCTGTCTGCACTGCTATATATATACAATTGCGGACAAGGTGGTTGATTCTTGGAGAGGATAGAAGTGACTTCTGCTAACCTCCTACACAAGCAAAATCTGGCATTAGGATAATTTTGCGAGGCATTTTATGTATTCCATTAACACCATTTATGTCCATAACAAGAACTCACCTTTCAACATAAGGAAGCTTAAGTACAACTGAGAAGAATTTCTCTTAACATTGCTAAAAGTGCCACTTCACTGAAAGGTGGATCAGTCTGTTCTGTTGACTTTATTACATTGGTATCAATTTTTGATGAATTTTCAACACCATTCTCACTTGTCAAATGCATAAGACGATTAGGCTTTTTCAACAATGCAGTTGAAAATCCTAATGCCCAAACCTAGGATTCAAAGCGGAGTCAGTTCACTGAACAGTCATAACAGAGAAAATTAAAATCCTTGATCAGATTTTAATTTCTATTTGACAGAAAAAACTATTACAAAATGACACATTCCATAAACTCAGAGATATCTAGTTCAAAAAATCACAGTTTCAATGTTCAAACCTGAGGATTTGGCTCTGGCTCTGGAGCTGAATCAATGATGCAGCCTTTGATCTTATCATAGAAATCACCCATCATCAGAAATTTCTCCAATATAACACCATACCTGTTCTTTCAAATGTCAGAAAAGCAACAGAGAAGCTGAAAAGTAATTAATCTTATAGCCATGTAATGTTAAGTTAATTGAGGTTGTATCAAAATATTTCAAATATAGACTAGGATGTTAATCTTGGCAGTGGTGAAAACATAAGAAAATCTTACCTTATCCAGAAAGTAAACTGTATTGTTTGCGGAATGATTATCCACTTCCCCACATGATAAATTGAAAATCATGCTTAAATAAAAGCAGCCCCACCAGTCCCAAACTATTTTCAGGTCTTATATAACTTACTGCACAGAGAGGAAGCCCCACTCTAGTCTGTGCTGTAGTAGTTAGTCCATAGATCGACCACCGTACTTACAGTACATAGAAGATATAAACACTTAATTATCTGATAGGCTTTTTAAGCGGACTTGCAAGTCAACAAAGCTGCCTGTAAACCTGTCGCATGCCTGTCAGCAGGTTTGAATTTGCCAGAAAACAGTAAAATTCATTTCCCAAGGGAAACATTTTAAAAGTGTCCAAAAACATCTTAAAAACTAAAGTGAAAGGTATGCTGAACATCCCACTCCCTTGAAATAATTTGCACCTTACACGTGTCTGGCAATATCAAAGAAGTGCAACCAAATTGGATCATAAAAAATTTTGTTATCAATTTTATGATGGCAGCACCATACTCGTATCTTAATTGTATTTTGCCAGCACCCCATTCTGGTATCAGTAATTGGGGCAGTGGTGTCCATCAAGATAAAACTGAACACCCGTAGAATCAATCTTCTATGCCTTTTAATAAAACCACCTATTTGCAAGCCAAAGACTTTGGGGTACCAAATCAAGCAACTAAACTAAACACCTGGAGAATACAGTTGACAGCCTCCCTGCAAGCACTAAGTTCAAGGGTTTGATTCCTGAACCGCTGCAGATAACCTTGTTTGGGCATGTATTCAGGCTCTTTTGGAGCAGGACAGAGAACAATTCATCATCCTCAGCTGCAAAGAAAGACAGACACAATTGGATCTGTTGGGTATTGCCCTGGTTGTACCAGGATTTGATATGAGAACCATTTTCAAACACATTGGACACATAGTCAAAGCTAGGTGCCATGGCTCCATTGTGGCGCAGCAGATAGATGCAAACATGGAGTGCACCAACCCCATCGTGAGCCTCTCACTATGCCCGTCTTACATGACCAGACCAACCAAGCCTCTCATTCCTGGCAATGATTGCTGTATGGTACTTGCCACAGTGTGTTTGTGCCAGCTCTTTCCCAGCAACGATTTCCTGGGCTTTCCCATTAGTCAAACCCTTGCTATCTCACTCCCTGCTGCCTGCAATCTCCTCTTTTTCCATGAAATTGACCAGTGCATAGGTATGTGATTACAAGTTGCCTGCATTGTTTCCTATGTTCTTTGCCTTTCAGGGCTTCAAGGTTTGAACCCTTGACCTTGGAAAATAAAATGGATGTAGAGGCATTTAAAATGTTGTTTTCTAATCTTGCCTTTTGGTCTAGCCCAGGTGTTCTTATGCCTCCAAGCACTAGTATTTTTTATCAGCCTGGTGGCCGGATTCTTTGCTTCATTTTGCATTCCCAGCATCTTTTGAAATCTTTTATTTTATTTGAGGCCTTTTAAATTCTTTAACTATGGATTTCATTTTGTTTTCTACGATGCATCAAAGTACAGTCTAAGGAGAGGTTTTTAAACAGAAGTAGACACATTCTGAACTGAAAGTCTCTAATTCCAATAACGTTAGAAGCTCACTGGTAGAGCATTCCAGTAGTGCATGGCAAGTACTAGAGAAGTTTTAGTCCATCCTTGAAATTCTGGCAATTGTGCCAGAGGTCAATAAGAATTGTAGGTACAGAAGTGTGGCTTTGCTGCCATGGAGGAATAGAATACCTTTCATTTTTTTGTTAAATTAAATCCAATGCATGGTTACCGACAGCTTATTAGCCTTTTTGACAGCCGTGACAAATTTCATCTTTCAGAGATTAATTTGTTAAGTAAGCTCTCTCTTTTTCTTCCTCAATTTATTGTTTTGTAATTTTTGTCATTTTTCTGGGCAGTAAAGTTGTATTCTCAGAAATATCAGGATAAAATTTGGAAACATAGATTTGTTATTTAGCCTTACCTAATTAATTCTTGGGTCGGCTATGCAGATGTACCTCTTCAATGTTATATTCCATAAATCACAATTTATTATAAACAGATCTAGGAAATCTGTCGATGGTTTGTCATTGGGGATGGTAGACTGTGCTGTGATGGCAAATCTCATATACCGAATTACCATTTTGATGCTAACAACATCATGGTAATCATATCTTGACCTTTTTCTTATCATAGTAAGTTTAGGGGAAAAAACTATATATGATTTTAGAGAGTTCTCTCTTTTTAATTTTATTTTCAATTAGATCAGGTCCTCTTGATCCCAAAACATTTATGAAGTTTTGATGGGCAAGTGGTTTTGATAACAATCTTTATGGTTTCTTTACTTGTTTTTTTTGTGTTCTAGGGGAGATTTGTTTGCCATGGCATTGATATTTGGAAATGAAAACATGGAGAAAGATACAAATTAGAAAGAAAAGAGTGTCGACATTCTCACAATAAATGAGAGGCCTCCCTTTTCTATCACCAAAATTGTACGATTATGAACCAAGCTCCAGCCAGGGAGTATCTTTACTATTAACTTTTCAGTTTTTCACCCATGGCCACCTCTGTTTAGGAGATCCATTCTAAATATTTGGAGAGTTGTTCTAAATACTCTCAATGTTCTCATTCCTTATTAACTAGTGGTTAGATTTGTTCAGCCCAATAGTAGCAACTATTCCAACATGCCTTGGTCACTATGCCTTTCATTCATCCCTCAAACTTGCTCAATTTCTCCATTGAGTTTTCAATCTCTGCCCTTTCAAACACACTTTCTATATACTGGATGACTGGAGGCCCAAACATGACTACCCAAACACTGATAATCATTGATTTCTATATGCTTTGTTTGCTTTTACCTTTGTCAATTTCACTTCAAATAGCATTCTCATGATTTTTGAGTTTATGCTCCCAAATCAGAAATGATTAAAACCCAACAGCTAATATTGAAAGTTTATACTTATAGAAATTGAGAGAGAAACTTTGAAAACATAAAATTTATATCTGAAGACTGTCAAATTAGATTTTATATAGTCACATTCGGTTCACATCAATGCTTCATCATATCGAGAATCAGTTCATTATAAAGCTAATAGATAACATATAATTTGATATACGCCACAATTACCTTCTAAACTGGCTCTAACTCTAATCTTAATAGGGAGCTCATTCATTAATGGCACCTCCCTATATAAGAGGCTCCCAATCAATGTGGCATGTGACCCTAGCTTCTTGGGAATCCTGCTCTTGTGCATGGGATGAAGATTAGGGGAATATGCCGATGGGAAGAGATCCATTCCTGATTATAGCAATCTGTATATGTGCATTGGTAGTGTTTGTTCAATTGATCCATTGATTTATCAAACTAATATTTAAAGTGTATAATTAAATATTGATGTTCCACAGGGACATGTCCTCTGCCAAAACCTCCACGTTTCTTAGATGGGGACATACTTGGGATGCGAGGACTTTGAGTGGATGTCCCCCCACCGTTGCCTAAGTTTCAAGGATATTTTTGGGACGTCCCCTTTTTGGAGGGACTCGAGGACATCCTTGAGACATCCAAAGGAGACACAGGAGTCTCGAATGTCCTAGAGATGCCTAGGCATACCACACGATGGAAAGCTACAAAACCCCTTTTTTTTATATCAAAAAGTTTTTTTTAAATGTGTGCCACAAGCTTGCACACCCACCCTAAAAACTCACAAACATGCATCAAAGTCTCATTCAACTCACACCAAAGTATCAAAAACAATGTTAAAAGTTGCAACAAATTGTAAGAGTGAAAAAAATTGCAAGTGAAGACATTGGGATTGAGGAATAGTAAGAGGAAGAGCAAAAGGAAGATTGACATCAATCCACCATTGAATCAAAGTATTCAAATCATAATTCAAGCCTCAATGTAGGCTTCCTTCATAACTGTTCTTTTTTTTTTATTTAATAACTAATTAGTCATTACTAATTTTGGTTGACAGATTTAGTGATTAACTTAGAGATTTATAATTTACATTGTTGCAAATTTCAATTTAAATTAATTATTTTAGTTTTATAAATGAATATGATCAAATTTTAAAAATTTTGGATTCTATCAGGTAATATTTTATTTATTAGCTATTCAATTTTTTTTCAGCTTATGATTTTAACTTTTGTGTATTCTTTGTTTGTGTGCTTTGTGTGACCTAAAGTAAGAAAAACAAAAGTGAAATCCTTGTTTGAACAAGGTTAAGAACAAAGATTCCTATTTGTGTATCCTTTCCTTCTACACTTTATGCAACCTGAAGCAAGAAAAACAAAAAGAAAATCCTTGTGTCTTAATTCCTTGCATTATGCATGATTTGAATTTTAATTTTCAAATTATAGACTTATAAATTTTATATCATTTATTGCATTGTCACTATGAGTTCTCATAGCATGAGTGAGGATGAGATTGAGCCTCAAGAGGTTGAAGAAATTGAAATTGAATATGATTATGCACCTGATTAAAGTATAGAAGCAGATAGGAATGAATCCATTAGTTCCATTAGGAGTGAAAATGTTAGTTGCCCTTCCAAAATACTACAAAAATATGCTAAGGGTCCCTTCATCCTAAGTCCCCTTTAAAACAATTTGCAACTAAGTTACAAACAAACTTGGGGCATCTGAGGGCACTAAGTTATGCTAGTGCCAATTTTGTAAGCTTGAAATTCAGGGCTGCATTACTAGAGTTAATTGACACAAAACCTGAAATATAGGGCTAAGGTAAATAAATTATAGGGTGGTAGTGAAGAAAACGCATTTATATTTGCTTCTTTGTCACTAATGAGGAGGGATCATTAGAGTTCTGCTTCTACTACTTTGCAAAGGCCACATGGACACATTCCTATTTCTTCTAGTTAAGGGGCAACAAAGTAAAAGGGAAAACACAAGGCGATTGGTGATGCTCTAATGCAGAGCATGGAGGGAGATCATTAACCAATCACAAATCAATCAGCTTTGAACAATCCTTTAACCTTGAAAATCCCAAATTGGTACTTTCTCACTGTTTCATCAACTTTGCTTGTAGCATTCCAAACAATGAAAATTCATCATAACTTTCAAAAGAAATTGAAAACCCACAAACCAATTACCATTCTAGATACCCTTTTCCAAGTTTCAAAACATAGCAAAAGTGCAGGGGTGGTTTTTTTGTAACAAACCCTTCAAATACTTGCTACTACGTTTGACAATGGGCTTAAAAAAGCAGAAATTCACCGTAATTTGACCATAACTTTCAAAAAATAACTCCTTCCCACAAACCAAAACCAGTTTTAGATACCCATTATGCCCTTTTAAAACATATCTCAAAAGCTCCTAGGGTTTCTTTGGAACAGGACTCTCAAATCTCTGCTGCTACGTTTGCACATAGGCCTAATTAGGCTCCTACAACATGACTCTTATTGATTCCACACACTCCAAACCCCAAAACTCCATTCCACAACCTTAGACACATCCATTTAGGTCTACACATGCATTTTTCATCACCTAGAATGG
Organism: Sequoia sempervirens; assembly: GCA_007258455.2. Taxonomy (NCBI): domain Eukaryota; kingdom Viridiplantae; phylum Streptophyta; class Pinopsida; order Cupressales; family Cupressaceae; genus Sequoia; species Sequoia sempervirens. Next base: position 21,614 of record VDFB02386567.1, on the reverse strand, counting down.
CCTCTTAACAACTCTTCAACAAAACCCTACCTTTAGGCATCACTTTTGTTTAAAATCATGAAGAAAACCAACTAGGGTATCAACCTAACTTGCCCAAAACCACATCCCTGCTCCTGCCAACCTAGTAAACACAAAATACACCTGGTCTACCTCCATTCCACCAAGTTTGACAAGATTTCAACGGTGAAATGGAGAGTTCTACATTTTTTTTGCTTTCAAACCCTCAAAACAGGGTTTTTAGAACCAATTTCAGTAAATATTCAATAAAATCTTCAAAACTTAATGAAAAACTCTCAAATCAAAACCAAAAGAAGCTTAACTCATCCCTCTACCAATTCCAACTCATAAACTTGCACATTTTGATCGTACCAGGCCATACAAGATCTTGTAGCAGCAAAAAACTATGAAAAACACAGGAAAAGAGTGTTGTTTGATATTCAAAATTGAGATTTACATTTTCCAACCTTTCACCAACGTGTACCAATGCTTTTTAAAGAATTCCAAACCTTCCACAACCGAAAACAACTAACTCCTAACCTTCCTTCATCATTTGACTCTTCATATTCCCATTTTTGCCTTTTTGCACTATGACAACATTTGCAAGATTTTACAAGCATTTGCAAAATTGACCAAAACTTGACAACCCTATCTAATACCAACCCCACATGACTTATTACATTGAAAATGGTCTATTATGACCTTATTACATCCAACATGACTCAACAACACAAAAACTCAACATTAGACCAAAATTGCACAATTTGACTAGGTGCCCCTGCACCATACTCCCGGAGAAAGAAGAATTCAAATCCCTTTTGAATTGAAGGTAGGAATTCTCTTGCTTTATGTCTTCTATCTTCTGCCTTTTGGATTCCTTGAAACATTTCCATGTTGTCTTCATCTTTACCTTGGGTTTCATCTTGTCAATGCAAACTTGCTTTCCTCTTGTTTTGCTACCTTGCTACTGATCCCTTTTGCCCTGATGGACTACACACTCTGCCCCAGCACCTTGTTCTCTTTCCAAGATCTGTTTCATCTTAAATTTTGGTCTATCTCTCCTTAAGGCTGCAATAACACAACTCTTCTTGCCCATCCTTGCAATACTAGATGTTGCTCTCTTCTTATTGTCTATACAATCAACAACCTTTCCTTCATCCTTGTCAATTTGGAAAAGGAGGATGAGGCAAATGATGCCATTGGCAAATTCTTCTTTGCCGATGGAATTCCATTCCATATGGCTCATTCTCCTTATTATAAAGAGGCTATGGCAAAGATAATAAGGGAAAAACCATCATTTGTGCCACCAACAAAGACTAAATTGAGTACAACGATCTTGGATAGGAACTATTCCAGATTAATACTTTAATGGAGAAAATGAAAGAATCTTGGTTCACAAGTGGACCCAGCATAGTCATGGAAGGGTGGATGGACATTAGGCATCATCCACTCATCAATATCATGGTTACATGTATATAGGGCTCTAATTTCCTTAGGGTTGTTAATTGTTCAAGGCATCATTTGTATGGCAAAGATAATAAGGGAAAAACCATCATTTGTGCCACCAGTGAAGACTAAATTGAGTACAACGATCTTGGATAGGAACTATTCCAAGATTAATACTTTAATGGAGAAAATGAAAGAATCTTGGTTCACAAGTGGACCCAACATTGTCATGGAAGGGTGGATGGACATTAGGCATCGTCCACTCATCAATATCATGGTTACATGTATATAGGGCTCTAATTTCCTTAGGGTTGTTAATTGTTCAAGGCATCGCAAGGATGCTCATTTTTAGTTTCAAATCCTTAAAGATGCTATAGATGAGGTTAGGTCACAAAATGTGGTGCAACTAGTGATAGATGCGACCCATGTGTACAAAGCCGTAGGGAAGTTAATTGAGGCAGCTTACAAACATTTTTGGTGGACTCCTTGTTATGTACATGCCATGAATAATGCACTCAAGGATATGGGAAAAATTGGTTGGATCAAAACAACTGTTAGTGATGTTATAAATGTGCAAATGGTTATCTGCAACATCACACTTCACATGCGCTCTTCAAAATACTTTTTGATAAGGAATTCTCAAAATTTGTAGAGACTAGATATGCATTATATTTCATTTCTTGGAGAGGATGTTTAACTTGCAAGAGGGGTTGCAACTAATGGTTATGATAGTAGAATGGAATCATTGGTCTGAGTCCAAGATAGAGCAGGGGAAGATGGTGAAGGATGTGGTGAAGAGTGATCTTTTTTGGGGTGATGCAAAATATATTGTTTCCATCATTACTCTAGTCTTCAAAGTGATTAGATATGGGGATGCCAATGCACCTAGCCTTGGAGATGAGTATGAGTGCATTGATATTATGCTTGACCAAATGAAGGTTGTGTGATAAAAGAACCCCACAATGCAATTATGCAATGAACATATCCAACCAATCATTCATCATTGATGGGAGAGGCTCAACATTCCTTGCACATGGTTTCCCACACATTGAACCTGAAGCAGTACATGCAAAGGCCTAGCAAAATTACATCCATATAGGATGCTAAGGTGAAGGAAAGTTTCATAAAGGACATTCAAAAAATGAATGATTTTATAGAGGCTAGCATCTTTCATACTAAGTGGACAAAATTTGCCTCTTAGGGGATATTTTGAATAGGCCAAAATAGATAGAGAGACTATGGCACAGGAGGACCTAGTTTTGTGGTGGACTATGCATGGGCCTAATTCTTTGACTACCTCTCTAGCCATTCATTTGCTATCCCAAGTTTCTAGTTCTTCTATGGTTGAGAGGAACTTGTATGCTTATAGCTTCATCCACTCCATTAGAAGGAACAAACTTACCTCTAGAAGGCCAAAGAAGCTTGTGGCTGTACATAGTGACTTGTGTCTCATTGACCACAACACACATATAAGGAGAATCCAACATTTCAATTGATTGTGGAGGAGTGCCACAAGTTGATGATGATGCTACATAGACAAGGCTGGTTGGTATTGGATTGGATGAGCTTGAGAATGTGGATTCCAACAATTCTAATGATGAAAAGTTAAGTGATGATTAGAGGCATCACTTTAGGCCATTTTGTCATTTTGAATATTGTATTTGTAATCATCATATGAAATTTTGAATTCAAAATTTGTATTGTTAACATTCAATTCAAAAGTTCAAATGTTCAATGCAATCATTGCAATGTGTTTTATTACTATTTACCATTTGGTAGTTTACTTTGAATGCCAAAGTTTCATTTGTTATTCTTATACTTATTCCTTATACATCTTTTTATAACTAATTTTTCAGGTACTATATGTATATTTTCACCACCCCCCCCTCCCCGCCACCACTACTCCCCTTCCATCCCCCCATCATCCCCAAACTTATGCCCTTGGTCCCCTCGTCCCCAAAACCTGTCCCACTATCTCCCCATTAGGGAACTCTGTGGAACTATGCTAAATATCAAGTGTGAAGATTACTTTGATCCCTTTAGTAGAAAGAAGAAGTGGCATTACAGTGGGAGGAATGTCATTGTAGCTAGGTGTGGCGATGGAGAGTGCTTCAATATAGAGGACAATGTGGTGGAAAATAAATGCACAAAGACATTTATAATGTCAATAATGAAGGCATAGAGCATGAGGCAATTTAACGCCCTTATTTTCTAAGGTGGCCATGCCGGTTGCTATTATTACCACCACAATTCACTATATATCTCTTTTGTATGTACACCATCTAGTACAAGAGTTATTTGAGCCACTTTAGGCAATTTGATTACAACAACTTTGACCCTAGTTCCACTCTAACTGTATATTTCATTAACATTCTTTATGTTTTAGGTGAAGAACATAAATTATTCAAATTTTTTATTAAAATAGGTATTTTAGGTACTCACCCTAATTCCTCCCAATCTTCTTAAAGTTGCCTTGAATTTCCAATCAGCTCAACCCTTGGACTTCCTAAAGTTGCAAGTGCTAGTAATATATCGCATGGCTCATGCTGCACATGTTTACGGATAGCTAAAATTTGATTCTACAGAATATCAATCAAATGCCCAGATAATAACAATATAGAGTGACTGGAAATTAAAAAACTGTCATGGGACTATAAATGCCTTAATATTGATACCAAGATCTTTAGACATTTCACAATGTGCAATCTCCTTAAAGTTCCCATTATGTTAATTTTATGTCAAGCCTGGCATACTACTCTTGCCCTTCAAATAAGGGTTGATCAGCTAACCATAAAAGATATTTTAAAACTGCTCAGTATTTACTTGAAGCATATCATGCAGTAGCTGAGCATACACAATGGGTATGGTCATTAATTGAATCACTGTCTCTGTTGATGAGGAACTGCACTAGTTTGCTTATCATTTTGTTCCCTACTTCTCTTTAGTTTGCACAGCTTACATAAATTTAGAGAATGATGAAGCATTCTTGCCCCTTTGCCAAAGGAGGGAAGAAGGGCTTGATGAATGAGAGAGAGAGATGAGATTAAATCACTGAATTAATCTCAATAGTAATTGTTATAACTTGTTATAATTAACCGCATTCAACCAACTGGGTAAAAGGGAAATGGAAATATTTTGAATCAGTCAGTAAAATCTATTAGTTGCCTCTATTTTACAACCTATCTGCACTGTATGTTAGAGTTTGAGAGGATTGACTAGAACAATCATCAAAGTTGAAAAGAGATTTAAATTTTTTGGATATTATAATGACAAGTTTCATTTTGAAGGCACATTTTTTTGTCAGTTCTGTATTTTAAATGCATTCCACAAAAGCAGGCAAATCTTGTTAAATTTTTTTTTAAAAATCAGAATATTTTAGTAAGCCTTAAGAGCTTTAAAAAGTGTTTATCCATATTATGAAATAGTAAAAGTGATCAAATCAGATTTTCTTCAGTTCATTGTTTTTTAGCTATGTTACTGGGTTCTTTAGAATGCCACTTGGCCCCACCCCACATGTACCCGTCTAGACCTAGTTCAAGGTCAGGACAACCTACAGTCCACCCTAAGTACCCTATGGGTCCTTTTCCAAGGTGCCACAAGGCAGAGAAGGACCCACAGGATACCCAGGCTGGACAGGGCAGACCCTAGGCAAACCTAGGTGAACCCAAACAGACACATAGGCCACCCCTTTAAAAAAGAATGCATGTTTTAAAACAATTTTTAAAACAAAAAGTGCATTCCCACCCTAATTTCGCCCTAAAGTGAAGGCTGTTCACTTCTTTTTCCTCATTTCACAAAGAAAAGTAAGAAAAACAATTTTCTTCCCCTCCAAGTTGCCAATGTTGATTTGGGAAGATTGCTGCATTTTTCTTGGAAAGTGAAAACTATAGGAGAGAAAGCGCTGCACAAAAAAGATTTATCTTGCAAAGGTGGGTGAATCTTGTTAATTTCTCAAGATTTTTTTAATTTTTTTCTAGTTCCTTTTTCTTTTAGAAATGTTTTGAATATTTTTAAAAACCTTTTATACATGTAGCATCATAAATTGTCACCCTTGACAATTTCACACTATGTTTTGCTCCCCTTTAAGTAATTGGACCTAATTGAACACTTAATTTCCTAAATTATGCATTTTGTGGCCCATTTTTATCATTTTCCAACAATTTGCAAGTACAAAACAAATGCATTCATTTAATATTTTGCCCCCGACTCCTTAATTCCTAAAAAATAGGTTTGGGACACTAGTGCCTAGGGCACCTATGTCCCCCTATTTTGGCTCCAAATTCAAATATGTTGGTGTCGGCATTTTATTATTTGAATTTCAAATGTCTAATGTCTAATGTCGGGATTTAATTTTTGAGAATTTAGAATAATTGCATATAATGTACGAAAATTTACAGTGTAGAAAATAGAGAAAAACATTAAGTACAACTTAAGCACAATATTTACGTGGAAAACTTGGTAAAATTATACCAAGAAAAAACCACAGGCAAAGATCTTTCGTATTTTATTTCTCAAGAAATTTGCAATTACAACAATCTTTTGAAAAGTTACAAAAAACATGACTTCAACGGAGTATAAGAAAACTGAGTTGCAGAGTCCTTGTTGTTGAAATCAACTTTCCAAAAATAGGAAGTGCGACTCATACAACTACATGTCGAACATTTGGCAAAACTGCCAAAAATAGAGTCCCAAAAAAAAATTCGGCGTTGCCGAAAAAGCCTTTGGTGTGGTTTCCTTCGACATGCAATGGGGCTACGACAACCCCCCCTAGGACCCCCCGTCACTACAACCTTCGATTGTATAGTAGGGCTTCGACTACGTTGAGCATGTACCATGAATGCTAAATATCAATGTCAACTATCCATCACTGCTAGAATAACCATAAAATTGACTTCATATTTCAACAATAAATACTTAGTTATTGCATCATTTGAAATCATCTAGGAAATTATTGGAGAAATTATTATCAAGAGCATTATCAAGCAAGTCAAGAGCAGAATTTCAAAGATTTATTGCAGCAATTCAAGATCCAAGCATCATGTTAAAGTGTATGTGAGTTTTGTTCATGTTTATGTTATCATATTTTATGTGAAGACTAACCCTTGTAGGTCTCCAAGCAAGATTCAAGCCTTGAAGAGACTTGTATGACTTCAGTCCTTCAAGGAAGCTATTGAAGGGTGGTGAGTTGCAGCACTTTGTTGATTCATCATTCCCTTTTATCATTTATACATTTATCATTGACATTGCCATTGTGGAAGTGGAAACACTTACACGGGGTTTGACTAAGGCAAGCCCCTAAATGGCACAACCCCTTCTCTCTCTTTGTATATGTAGGTTTTAGATTCAAAGAAGAGTGGAAGAAGTTTGAAGGACAATTATTCATTGTTGCAATCAAACCCTACACCTTGACAACTCACAAAAACTCAGTTACAAAATTATCCAACAACAATCCAATAATGTGACAAGCAAAGAACAGCAGTCCTAATCTACCACCAGAGGACTGCGAAATCAGATCTGAATTATCCCTACAAGGACAGTGGTGCCTAGGGCGCCTATGTCCAACATTTTCAGCTCCAAATTTATATCACAGGTGCACAATGTCCTGCTCTATTCATTCCGGCAATTTGTTGAGATTTTCTGTGTTTGTTGTATTTGCATCAGAACAATAATTTGCATCTTTAGGCTAGTGGAATCATTGCATTTCATCCTTAGGTCCATTTTAGATTTGATCAAGGGCAGGTTGACTCACCTTTCAAGTTGTAAGTCAGCCATATATCTTGTCCAAATCCATCATACCCCCACTACCTCAATTATAAATGAAATGCCCCATTTGAAAAAGTGCCAAATCCTAGGAGTAAAACCCTAGGGTTTCACTTTTTTACCATTTCAATACATAATATAGGGGTTATAATGCCATTTTTTTGGGCGGTGGGAGGGTTTCTTGGAAAACTTGGTGTAGAGTTGTAACGTTTTTGTTTTGTTTAGTTAATCATACAAAATAGCTAGTAGTTCTAGTTCAGCTGCCCCACAAGTAGAGAGATCATTCAAATTTGACATAGCATTCACCTCTTTGGTGACATACGTCCATTATTGAGCAACTTTTTGAGGTGGGGATTATTGTTGGCATTCAAACCAATGGGGGAATGAATATTAGAGCTCGTATAGGCAAGTGGAAGCTCACCTAAGCACTATGACAGGCTTAGGAATATGATTTTGTCCAAAGCTGAATAAATAAGGGTTGCCAAAGGAACAAATTATGGAATATATCAAAGAACAAGAGGATGCCAACATTATAAGTAATAGAGCAAAGGAGAGAGTACATCCTCTTTCCAAAAAAGAATCACATAAACCTCTACTGGCTTAGCAAAACTGATTGGCCCACATCCTTTCATGCCACCATTATCTTCTTGAGAAGAGAACACCCCCCTTTTCTTCCCATAAAGGAGGCCGATTGGAAAAGGCCTTCAAGAATGAGGTGAGGTAGATTGCAAATGAGAGCATTGGTCATTCCATTATAGCATTGGGCTTCCTTTCAACCTTGTCAAAACACCATATTGGGGAACATGGTGACAATGACTGCCAATGCACCTAGTAATTACATTAGTTCTAGGTATGAAAAAGGGTGCACCACTTTATTGGAAAATGATAAATCTTTTGTAGAGGCATAATTGAGAGCAATCAAGGATACATGGCTGGGAATAGGAGTGTGCATTGTTTCTAATGGATGGAAGGATTGCAAAAATAAACCACTAATTAATGTCACTGCAATGTCCCCTAAAGGGGCAATGTTTTTTAATGCAATTAATTGTGAGGGACAAGCGAAGGATTCAACTTTCATTGTCAATGTCTTCATACAATCCATTGAGATGGTGGGCCCTAAAAATGTTGTCAAAGATAACAGACGATGTTGAAAATTACAAAGTGGCTCATTCAATAGTGGAGGGTACATATGGGCATATTCTTTGGATACCATGTGTTGTCTACTCACTTAACTTGATATTGCAAAAGATTGGCACAGAGATCTAGTGGAGCAAATAAATTTGCATGGAGGCCAAGGAGATTCAAACGTTTGTGACAAATCATCATATGTCACAATCATCTTCAAGACCTTCTCCAGCTTGGAGTTGTTAAAGGTAATTAAGCTTTTATTTTTTTATTTTTGTATATGTCAACTATTATTTTAACTTTTTAATTTTTTACACTAGGTTAGGTTGAAAAGACTCTATTCACATCACACACAATTATCTTGAGACAACTTGTGAAAATACAAGAGCCATTAACTACCAAAGCCACCAACACTCTTTGGAGTGTAAGGAGGCAATCAAATACAAAGAACACATTGGCCCTAGATGATGAGTGGTGAGCTCATGTGGAATATGTTTTGAGTTTCCCAAATCCCATCATGAGTATGATTAGATATGCCAATATAGATCAACCATATTTAAGTGGAATTTATGATGGCATGGATTCCATGGTTGAAAAAATAAAGACCATAGTAGAAGCCAAGGAGCATGACTGCACAAAAGTATTTTTCAAAAAAGTGCAAAAGATAATTGTTCACCATTGGAACAAGAGGACCATGGCCCTTACATCTCCTAGCATTTATTTTGTCCCCAAAATATTATAGCATAGCTATACTTTCCTTGTCAAGGAGGGTAGCACCATATAAAGATGAAGAGGTTGCTACTAGGCACAAGACTGTATTCAAAAGAATATTCCTAAAATGCAGATATATGAAGTGTTTATTGAGTTTGGCAATTTCATATCTTCAAGAAGTCATGAAGTTTGCACTCTTCAAGACAAGTACAAGAAAGACGCTCATGAATGGTGGTATGTACATGGCAAGGCTATATTATAGCATAGCTATACTTTCCTTGTGAAAGAGGGTGGCACCATATAAAGATGAAGAGGTTGCTACTAGGTACAAGACTGCATTCAAAAGAATATTCCTAAATGCAGATATATGAAGTGTTGTATTGAGTTTGGCTGTTTCATATCTTCAAGAAGCCATGAAGTTTGCACTCTTCAAGACAAGTACAAGAAAGACGCTCATGAATGGTGGTATGTACATGGCCAAGGCTATATTATAGCATAGCTATACTTTCCTTGTCAAGGAGGGTGGCACCACATAAAGATGAAGAGGTTGCTACTAGGTACAAGACTGCATTCAAAAGAATATTCCTAAATGCAGATATATGAAGTGTTGTATTGAGTTTGGCCATTTCATATCTTCAAGAAATCATGAAGTTTGCACTCTTCAAGACAAGTACAAGAAAGACGCTCATGAATGGTGGTATGTACATGGCCAAGGCTATATTTACTTGCAACCTCTTGCAATAAAAAATCTATCTCAAATATGCATCTTTTTATTTTTTAACTTTCCCATTTTCTTTGGCTACTATATATTATAAGTTTTGTCTTATGATTGTAAATGTTGTATGCAAGTTCTTCTTTAGTTGAGTGGAATTGGAGTATATACTCATTATCCACTTAGTTAAGTGCAATTGATTGGGTGCGAAAAATGCTAAGGATTTGGACTTTATGCACTCTATCTTGTGTCTCCCGTCAAATAACAAACCTGATTACAACAAGAAGGTGGTGAGGAATTGAGATCTAACTCCTAAGTGTGCTGACTTAGACGTTACTATTACACAACTTGCTGATGTCTCCATAGATGACGAAGCTTCTACATATGACATGACTAGTGGGAATGGCATTGTAGTTGATTTTGGTTCAAATGAAGTTGAACCAAATGTTGACTTTGATGCTTTCAATGAAGAGCAATTTGAAGATCACTAAATATTGAGTGTGATTTTCATTTTGTATAGACATTTGACAAATCATTGAACTATGAATTTATGAGTGTTTTCTTTATTGCAAAATGAGGTATTTAAATATTTTGTTTATCAACAATTATGACTATTTTTTTTTTTATAATTTTTAATACACACACACACACACACGAATCTATACCCATACCCAGAGGGAAAAATGTCGTGCTAGTGCACCCAAGCCCCAAACCCATATGCATCCCATACTAGGACCGGAAAATACACTTTTTAGTAACAATGAGACAACATCATAATCACAATCTGCTTTGGTCAGAACTGAAGACATAGAGAATTTTATCAAAAGGGCAAATCGAAACAGGATTGTTTTAATTATTCCACCAACCATCTTCTTTTCTTTAGCAAAGGATATAGGGGTCTATTTTTCCTATCAATTGGCTCATCATTTCTGAGGTAATGTTTCTTTGCTCCCACCAAAGAAAGGATCTTCATGTGGATATGGATCATATCACAACAAACCTAAACATATATAGTCAGTTCCCTTATTACCGTTGAGTAACAAAACAAACTGCATCTCAATTCCTATGGCAAAAGGAAAAATATGCCACAAAAGAAAGAACCTAGATCATAAACAACTGGATCTCAGTTTCTAAAACACCTTAAATTCAACATGTACAAATATGGCAAACAGATCTAAGATCATATTTTCCGCCAACCAACGGCAATAAATTTTGTACTGTTGACATAAAAGCAATCACAACCTCTTTAAGGCTCACCACCCAGATTTAGGGCGTAACTGATCAACAAAAGAGGATTGTTCAATTTATCACATCTACCATAAAAATATTTCATAAAGGAAATATATAAATTTCTCTTCTTTCAGTGGATTTGATTCTTTCAAAAATGGAAATATTTTTCTCTTAGATTCTACCCAGAAAAGCATGATCTTGATCTGCATAAAATTGAAATACATAAACGATGTGCAAGGATTACAACAATCCAATGAATTGCAAGACAGGGTTCAAAACCAGTAAAATTCTACCACCCTAGTGAAAATCAGGTTTAATTACTTGCCATTTATAAGATGTGCTAATCCTCAATATCGAGATACAAACATTCAGTATAAAGCTGTACTCATCTTCAAAATAGATTCAATATTAGAACAGCAACAAAACACATTCTATTTTATTCTAAACAGCTAGATCTCCATCTTCTACTGAGCAATTGACATCAGAACATATTTTCAAATAAACCAAGTCATCTATTGATACTCAATAATAAACCTTGAATTTGACTATGAAATAGTAGATTTGTTTATCTAAAAGGTATAGGCTTCCATTTCCTGAAATAGAGGGCTCAAACTAGAAAATACAATATCTTCACAAACTATTCTGCAAAAAGAAACCAGTTACCTCGGTGGGATTAGCTTACATTTCTCCCAAATATTATGGTGTAATTGTTGTTTTATTTGTCTCTAGACCCTCATAAGCATACTAAAATTGAATTAAGAAAAAGAAACATCAACCAAATCCGTTGTATGTGTGTAACTTCGAGTGAAAGTGTGAACATTTAGTGCACCTGTGAATGAAGACATAAACAAAGTAACGAAAAAAAAAGGAAAGAGGTACCTACGAGAGCCACCCTGTATTACTGAAAATATGAAACATTACGTGCCTCTCTCTGCCATCATCTTCTTTTCCAGACATCCAAGAGGCCAATTCCTGAGCAAAATTCTCTATGTGGTGCTCGGCCTTTTCACCCGGTTTGAAACTCAGAAGGTCATTCATTGGGATGACAAAGGTCACAGCATGAATACCTCTGGCATTGTACCAGTCAGCATACTTTTTCAGATGCTTCTGTTGGGCACCAAGCCACCCAAGTAAAACAACAGCCATCACGGGTTTCCTGTCAGCTGAAAATTTATTTTCCTTCCTATCATTGTCATCTCCACTAGGCCAATGCCACGTATGTAAACCCCTGTTCTCTGTGGTATAGGGAGAGGATGAAGAAAAAAATGTGTGGTTTGATACTGAAGAAGAGAGCAGGGAGGATGAAATCATAGATGAGAATATAGAAACCAGAGGACTTAATTTTGACAAGGGCAAAAAATTGTGGCTCTCTAAATGGAAAGAATACAGGATGCGCCGGCTAAGGTATGAATAATGATTTCTTTTAGCCCGAGTGTAAGATAATAATCGGATATGTTTCAACCATTGACATTGATACTGCTGTTGGTGGATTAAAGAACTTTGATGGATTCTTTTCAAAAATAATGAAATCTCAGAATTAGTAGAAACGAATTGTACGCATGAAGTAACCTCAGAAGTTGGGGCAGAATAGAGGCAGAAATTAGTTGCCTGAGCACAAAACAAACTTCTTTTGAGATTAAAGGGGCTACTTTTATGGCAAACAAGTGAAGAATGTGTGTTTCGGTAGAAAAAATAAGGTGTTTCAGGACAGTGACAAACTAGTTTCTGATACATAGGATACAGATTGCAGTTGGCATTGGCTGTGTGAAAATTCTGAGAAAAACCAACAGCCTTGTTTGTGCAAGCGTTCAACATGGTTTTCGCTGATGAATCGATGCAGTAAAAGTGGTTACGGACATGAAGATCAGCAGAACAAAATGTATGATTAAAATGAAGAATTTGGAGGGAAGGATGAGTACCCATTTTTGAAAAAAACATGGCCCTTAGATTCATAGTGTCTTAAATCCAGAAAAATTGCTGCAGACACAATTCCTGTTCATAGTGCAAATAAAGTGAATTTCTGCAATCCCCTGCATGTTTTCTTCCAATCCATTTAAACTCTTTCTTGCCACCATTAAAAAGAGCAAGCACTACCGCATCTGGGATTTATATCTAAAAGGGCGATGATATTTCACCAACGTGCGCACATGCGACATGGGATTCATGGTGATCCTCAGAAGCCCAAAAGAGTAAAATGTGATATAGATGTTAGGTTTTAGTCCATTTTTTCTAAGACTTTCTTGGCCATGGAGTTGGAAAAATGGAAATAGGACTCAAACTCGGGATTGTCCTAAAGACTCCTTGTGCCCACAAGAGAGAGTTCCACTTTATTAAATTCTTGAAGACACTGGAATGATCTGTAGGGAAAATATTTTGATGTGGGCGTGGAAAATTTAGGTGTATCCAAGTGCTGGGTAGATTAGAAGGTTACTCGGTTGTGGTTGTGGAGGATTATGTATATATTTTTTTTTTCATGCAATTTATGTTTGCCCCAGGTTTGGGGATAGATCTACATCTTTCTTAGTCATTATTCGGTCATTTCCAGTTTTTATGGGCAAGTGAAGGTATAGGAAAATTCTTGCGAAGAGGAGGTGGGTCTTCACCTCTGTGAGCATCACCTAGATACAATGAGTGCTAAGTGGACCATTCGATATCATGAGAGATGGGTTCTTGTTGAACCACTACTCATGAAACATGGGTCAATGAGTTTGACTCGAAACTACACGGTTGAATCCTGATAGCAATATCATAATTTGACACGCTGTGGAAATATACCTCCTACTTATCGGGGAGGTGGGTCTCAACCTTGACAAAAACAAACAAAGCGTGGTTTTGGGAGTGAGGATTCGTTTAACCCAACAACTTTTAAAATTGGAAATATTGATGTGGAAGGCAACTCATCATAACAAGGCATATTTGACTCTCAATAACTAATTATAGTTCAAGAGTGAAATTAGACCAAATCAAGTGAATGCTCAACCATATTTTATTTTTATTGAAAAAAATGAATAAATCATGTTACATCAGCAAGAAAAATATAAAAAGAAAACATTAGTATCAATCAAAGCTACTATTAGAGTGTGGTCCCATGGAGGGGGGCTTCCTTAAAAGTCTTAGGGGTGCTGCTTAGATTTTTTAGGAATATTTTAAAGTAGATGGTCCCATGGATTTTAGTTGCAATTCTTCTTAAAAATTTAAGCTCCTAAATATAGGGAAGCTGGTGGTCCTATGAATAGAACAATATCTTCCTGGACATAACCAATCTGAAAAAATAAAGATAAAATTACAACAATATTTACAGTGATAGAAAAAATGAAACTGATTATCTTAAATTAATATGCACCTGTCTGTTGATGCTCGTTGATGGTCTTTGCAAGTTGTCGATGCTCTTTGTTGGTCTGTGCAGAATGTTGATGGTCTGTTGTGCAGAGTCGTTGATTCCTGTAAAATAAAAAAATGCCGCCAAAAATACAGCAATAATAATTTTCCCTCTATTTTTAAATTTTTGGTGGGATTCTTGTGTTTGAGATGTGCGAAAAGTGGCACACAAAACTCCTAACCTATAGGGGAAATTTCTAGCCCCACTCGATTTTCACCAGCTGAAAGATTCATCCCTATACTGTAGGGGCTCCTATTTTTCTGGAAGAGATTCCAATCAATCCGTAGCACAATTTTTTTTTCCATGGGACCTCCTGCTCCACGAAAATAGAAGCCCAAGCCTCCCCATGGGACCATGCGCTAGAGGTACAAAGAATGTTGTTACAAAGATCAATAAATATTTTAAACATGGCGTAGAAAGAAGGATGTAAACAAAACATGCAAACCAAGAAGCTTCAAGATTTTTCAAGAACAAGAACATGGCTAATAGTATATACTAGCAATCGCACATAAGTGTAAAAATGGGTATGCCGAAGAAGTGTGGAAAGTCAATTAGGATAAATTCTAATCTATTTTTGTACTTATAGTTTTTTTTTTTTATTAAAATATAATCCACATTTCATATAATAAACTTATAAATCAATTTTTACCTTAAACAAATTATAAATCAAATATTATATTAAATAAAATATAAAATATCTCTTTCAAATAAATGAACAACAATTATTTTATCTATAAAGTGGAAATTTGATGCAGACATCTCTCCAATTAGTTAGCTTTGCAAGAATCTCGTGAAACCATTCGTATACAATTATGTTTGTTAATTTCCATTTTCAAATTTTAAAAAATTATATTACTTTACCAAATTCCAAGTTATGTTTTTACCTTTGAGGGTTTTGTTGCAAGATTCAAACTAATGTTAACATATGCTCTTGAGCTCTTATACCGACTCCCTCAATTAGCGAATGTGAAGGTATACAAACTTTCAAAAAACCAGCAAAAACATTACAATCTAACGATCCACTGAATGCACATCATATATGCCGTAACCAAGCTGGATTCCACCACCATTACGTCACAATTTTTTTGCCTCTGTGGAAGAAAGGGTTAACGCAATGAATGTAAAAATAGAAAGCTTTCCACACGACATCGCAGGAAGCTTCGCCAATATTTCTTCGACAGGGGAGTTTGACTGGGAGTTTCAATCAATGGTTGAAACTAAATCAATGGTCAGCAGGCCGTAACAACCATTTGATTGCACTTTTTAGCTTTGTCTTGTTGAAATAGGATACGCCTTCGGCCTAAATATATTTATATGGAGTGCTTTACATGCAAGAGATAGTACTTGTCTATGTAATGTTGTAAGAAAGATATTTGTTTGTGTAATTTTTTATTTAACAACTTATTATCTATATGTCTAAACCACCTATACAAATGTAGAAATAATCCTCACAATTACGAATCTAACCCAAGCCCACAAATATTAACTTTGTTTTATAGATTTGATCTTGACTAAACCCTTAAACTTGTTTATGAGTTTTCCTTAGAATATTATTATAATGTCAAATAAATTATTATTTTAGGTATAAAAGATTTCTTAAAGTCATCAATATGTAGAAGAATGAGGAAAGCTTTGACCAATACCTTAAAATAACACCTTAGAAGAAGTTGTCCCTTGAAAGCCCTCAAATCCTTAATCACCCCTCCAACCTCAACTGAGATGGGGGTTGGGGTTGGAATATAAGTTTCTCTTGGAAACCCCTTTTAAACAACCTTCAAGATTCTCCTCAATCTAGTTTTAGTCCCTTCCCCTTTTTTCCTCTGTTTGCTCTCATTTGTGCTCCTTCCTTCTTGCTTCATCTTCTCTCCTTGCCTCATCCTTCCCACATTTTATTAAATTAGAAGTTTGTATTTATTGTTTCTTCTTTCATTTATGTATTTATTTTATTTTATATTCTTTTTTTCTCCATTATTTTCCTTTTAAAATATATTATCTGGTGATTTTGGTTTTCATTATGTTTTAGTCCTTTTTGTTTTGGTTTACATTTTGTTTTAGTTTCCTTTTTGTATTAGTGCTCTTTTGGTATTAGTTTGCATTTTGTCATCAAATCTACCTTTTTGTTTCTTTCTAAATAATTGTTTACATTTTGCATTAGTTGACAATTCTAAAGTTCATTTTAGTTTAATTTAGCATTGAAATTTTATTTTTATTTTTCATTTTGCATGATGCATTAGTTTATCATAATATTCTTCTTTTGCATATTTAGCTAGTGTCTTGTTTGATTTTTTCCTTCCAAGGTCTTGACTTTTCCTCTTTTTCTTTTTCTTTTAGCCTTTAGAATTGTCATTTTTTGAATTTCGGACCTTCTACCCCTCCCTTCCCCTCATCCTTTTATCTACCCAAGTCTGTTACTTCATTTTTCACTATTCTCTCTATCTGCTTTGCATCCTGATGATGGATCATGGAGTATGATCCGAAATGTTGATGTAAAAATTGCAACACAATTTTAATCCAAAAATCTTATTTCAATATTGTTATGGACTATGGAAACTTCATGATTTTAAATAATCAAATTATTAGACTATAATTATTTTAAATGGGATATGCTTAATAAACATATAATAAATAAGGTTTTATAACATTATATTAGAACAATATATAAATGTTATAAGGGTATGACCCCTAATAACATTATGTTTTGAAACTCCCCCTTAATGATAATAGGGGCATCACATGTCAATTTTCATAAAGAAAAAATGAAATGCCCCAGTAATGTATGTCTTCTTTGATAGTGATAAATAAGGACAAAAATATATACCAAGATGAAAGTCATGTATTTCGAATTACATGAAAGTCATCTTGCCATATTTTGTAATCCTGGTGTTTTAAAAAATGACGTATATATGAGGTATTATAAAGATTTTTATTAGAGTCGGGAGGGTCTCCTCAAATCGACTTCGTCCCAGGTTCATTACATAGTGCCCATAGGACTTAATATAATGTTTTTATAAGTGGAATATTTACATAGAGAATAACCTTAATATATGCCCGTAGGACTTATACATCTAGGATTTAACCACTAGGTGGTGGCATTGGCATGCACACTCCTACTTAATGGCATCACCTAAGGCCAATCATTTATCTAAATTTGGAGCATATAATGCCTAGAGGTTTTTATTATTCATGTTAGGTCTTAAATCAGATTTATCCATGAGGTGGTATTATGTATGCTCCCCCTCAATGGCATCACCTAAGGCCAATCACTACATAGAGGTTTTGATAAGTGATGGCTAATATTTTAATATTTTTCTTCTTGCTCATAAAATACATTTGCTTAAATAGAACTGGAGATAATTTTTATGATAAAATATTTTTTCTTGAATAGAATTGGAGAGAAATTTTATGATAAAATACTTTCACTTAAGTAGAACTTTAATGATGGAATAATTTCACTTGAGTGAGGTGCTCATGATCTTCAATATTCTTTTCTCTCTTTGGAAATGATATTTTTTTCTAAGAGTAAAATACATGTAGTTCTCATATAGTTAGGCGGTACTTTTATAAGTATGTAGTTGAATTTTTCCATAATTCTTCAAAGCCACTTTGATTTTTCAAGAGATGCTTTTGTATTTTGGTGTAACATGCCCATTGTTCTACACAATAACTTTCCTAGGTTTTAACCTCAAGTAAATAGTTTAAGTGTCTAACCATTATGAGCAATAAAAATATTATTTTCAAACTATAAAGATAGCATGCACATTTGAAAATAACATCTTTCCAAACTTTTCCATAGCATTAAATCAAAGTATTACAACTTTCCAAAGTAATGATTTCATAAAACATGATAACATGATATCATTTCTCTATTTACAATCTTTCATCATAATGGATACAATTTACATAAACAAGACTCTACTGAGCTTACTGGCAAAAGAAGTATGAATAGTCCTAGAAATCCTCCATTCAAATCTTGGTCGCCTACTGATGAGGAGAAGTATCACTCAAGTGCTTTTTTGACAACCTTGGACTAACTGCAGTCCCCTACACAACTATCAAACTGATAGTTGGCCCTACCCTTCAATGAAGAAATTGGTTTGGTAACCTCATAATAAATAATGAACCTTTTCTAAGCTTGGTGTTGTGTCTTACATATCTAGATTCTATCACACAGTGGCTACAACCTACATATATGACATACCTCAACCTAGAATCTAAACCTGGATCATAGTGACTGACAGTGTAAACAATGGCAACTTACACTACTTTGGCCAAATTATTTCATCCCCTCTTCCAAGTGGAGGTCATATAATTCACCCACCTTCCTAGCTCAATTTATAATGACTATTTATAATCTATGCATAGGCTATACCCTTCATTGGATTATCCATTTCCTAGGAATAACCTATTATTTCTATGTTTAACTAAGTCATCTACTAAGTAATCCATAGTACTCTAAGACTTATTAGTTTAAACATCTAGCTATGAAATCTATATCCCCAATATATAGTATATAATCCCTCTAAATCCACATATTCCTTAATATGGAATATGTATAAATACTTCAAACAATGTATATCTTTTCACAAAGTACAACAAGCAATCTTTTCCTATATAGGATCGCATAATCCTCTAAATAAAACAATCAATCACACAATCATTTCAATCCTAAAAGAATAAAAAAGAAGAAATCAACATGCCTAAATTACGTAATACTCCAAAAGATCAAATTGGATTCCTATCTCATCCTTTCCTCAATTCGGTATGTAAATTCCCCAAATAATCCCTCACACAACACTTTGCCTCACTCAATTCCCAACTTCACCTAACTCAGAAATGCAAATTACAAATACTTAGAAAAACACAGCTTGATTGCAGAAAATATGTGTCCCTTTTGAGGTTGAGGGTACCTCTATTTATATACACTAAGATCAGTAACAAAAGGCTAGAAATAGGGCATTAAAATTGACACTTCTCAGATTAAGAGATTTGACTTAGGAGTGAAAAGATAAGGTGGCAACTAAGTTTGTTGCACAACAAACACATATGCAACAAAAGAGAATGAGTCGATACCAATATAGACAACAAGAATGATGATCAACTATGCAAGGTTTATGGTTGACTTACTTGGCGCTACAAGGTGCATGACCATTTCATCATATTCAAAATGCTTCATAAACAGGAAATTCATATTGAATGGATAGACTTCTAATTGATTTATGCCTTCAACAGTTGGTGCCACATGATAACATTCATGCCATGTTTCATGGTCGTTGTTGTCTTAATTAGCTTGGTCGACACTTTTTCTACACATGAATGTTTACTGTTGTTTGCTTTGAAAAAGTCTTTGCAGCCAAGGTTACATGTAAGAAGTGATGATAACTTAAGTGCTTACTTTGTATAGCATTGTCCATTTATATCACAACACTTTAAAGCATCATTGATAATATATATGTGTTGGTTATGTAATACAATGCTATCATTATCAGATGAACATATTGATTTTATATATGTATATATGATATATATATATATATGATATATATATAAATATATATCGATTCACAAGTTAATATAAAATAGTATTCGATAATCGAATACTCTTTGTCAGTATGATGTTCCCATGCATATGGATAACTTGTACATGGGAATGCATAGATATGTCTATCTATGTATTCTTATGCACGTATTTACTCATGTGCATGAGTTTTTGCTTACACACACACACATATATACATATTATGCATATATATTCCATCAATCAGAAACACACAAAGAAGAACTCTCATATTCAAAGAGACTCAAAACTTCAACTCCTAAGCAAGAACATTCACAAATATAAATGCAAGCAAGACTAAGGATAACTTACTATTAGCCAACTATTTTTGTGACTTGACCAAACTAGAAGTGTGTGTGTGTGAAAGCTTAGTTTAGGTCTTTTATCAAAAGTTACTAGACCAAGTTCTTCTCCCTAAGTGATACTTCCCCTCTCTTCAAGAGGCTTGATACTTTTCCTACAACCAACTTTACACTTTGCAATAATAGTTAGCTGAAATCAATATATTCACTTGCATTATATATTTTCATAATCAAGACATTTCATAACATCAAATTGAATCAAAATTTATTCTTCATATTTTCAAAACAAATAAAGCATAAATACACTCATTCCAAGCATTTTCATTCAACTAGGTAAAAGTAAATAAGTAGTATCACAATGGGGTGTAACATTTGGTTTTTGATTAAAAATCATAGAGGATGGCTTTATAAAATTATTACACCATCCATGTAATAACACATGCACCATTTATTTTGAAGACATAGCCTATGGTAGATTTTCTATAAATGGAATTGCCAACATAGTTCATAAGACAATAATCAATTTAAGTTGATTCTTTAGTGCAAGAATAATAATAATATTTTTAATATATATTTGCATTTTTCAGTAAGCATATAGTCTTCCCTATAAATAAATGTTAGAACTAAGATCATCTCAGTATGCAGATGGATACCATGCAAAAGATATGAAGAACCTAAAAGATGTTCTTTAAACCCTCTCTCAAGAAAATGTACTAAGAGAATCAATTATTACAAAGGATCAATCCCATGGCGAGACTAAGAAACCCTAAAAGGGAAACCCTAATGAAACCTCCTAGTGTGCACACTTAATAATTAATAATTAATTAATTATTAATGTGCCTGTTTAGTCATAATAAAGAGGAATAAGGACTTAATTAATTAATCAATGTGATGTAATTAATTAAGCATAATAACTTATTACTCTAACACCCCCCCTTTAGATGAACTTAGGAAGAAGCTAAAACACTAGAATAAGATGCATGAAAGAAAATATGGGTCTCGGCAACTAGGCCTGATCAGGTACCCATTTACAAATGCAATATGGAGTAAGAGAAGGAAAAACCCAGTGGGACAAAACCCCCCTTACAATGAGATAACATGCTGCAAAGAAGCACTGGAAGAACTCTGTAGAGTAATACTGAAACTTGATATAGGCAAGCAAGGAAATATTCTTTTGTATACTACTGAAACCGGATGAGAGTCACTGATTGACTCAAGGAATCATGATAAAGCAACAGAAGACCCGATGCCACAGAACACTCAAAAACTCCAAACTGGAACAACTCCTAGAATCTATGAAGTAGCAAGCGATTATTGAATGATGTATTACTGAAAATGAAGTGCAAAGATGCAAGATGCACCCTCCCAACTGCCAAAACATCTAAGTAATCTCCAAAC
>VDFB02386566.1:0-29171 GCA_007258455.2 Sequoia sempervirens | reverse complement strand
TTGTATGGTTTGTTTGATGTATGTCTCAGTGTGAAGCATGGTTTCATCTATGATAGGAGGTGTGGAAGTGAATGGGGACATGCCACGAAGAGACAATTCAGTTTTTTTTTGGCTTTGAACTTTTGATAGGCTATGAAAAAGAAGTCCTTTCGAGGTGTGATGGGTTCCATGGGTTCAGGCCAAAAAGCTTCTAAGGAAATATTTCCTTTAGAGGAGAGGGGATTAAATCCACTATGGTGTACAATAAATATTTCATTTCCATGTGGAAACTTCAAACTCTTGTGAACCACTAATGGGACCGCTTTCATTGAGTGAAGCCAAGGGTGGCCTAGCCGCAAACGAAATTGGTCAAATTGTGGAATAATTGAAAATGTTACCTCCAAAGTTTTCGGTCCGATCTGTAAAGGGAGTATGATCGATCTTATCGTAGGGCATGCAAAACCATTGTGTGTCTTAATCCATGTTGTCGATTTATTATAATCATCTTGATATAGCTCATGTAATACTAGAAACTCCTCTGTGATCACGTTCTCGCCACAAGCGGGATCTATTAATATCCCATTAGTGGGCTTATCATATATTTTTCCAGCTATGTAGAGAGGACCATCATGAAGCTTTTGTAGTATGTCTTTAGTAGTAAAAGTGATATCAAGAGATTTATTGTTTTGGCCCTTACGAGGGATAACGTCTATCGTATCCACAATTTGATCCATAGGACTATCTTCAGTAACATGTGGAGATATATCATGTTGTTCATTATTTGTATCAACAATCATTACATCAGTGTTTGAAGGATCGCTAGCCTTGACAAATGAAGTAGTGTGTTTAGGCATGGGGTTGGTGAAAATTTGTAAATTTTGGTTAGGGGGTGCAACGGACTTATTGCCTTGATCATTAACACTTATAATGGAAAAATGGCTTGAATCAATGAGGTCTTGAACTAAATGTTTTAGACGCTTGCAGTGTTCAGTTTCATGTCCATTTTGACGATGAAAATGACAATAAGCATTAGGTTTGAAGGTGGGTGGTAATGGCTGATTTGGATCAAGTGGTCTAACGGGTGGCAAAGTGAGCATGCATTGTTGAATTAATTGGTTCATTGTATTATGGAGGGTATCGGGTAAGGGAGTAAATTGTCTCTTCGGGTCCCCATAGTGATAAGGTACCGCTACTTTAACAGTTGCCACCGGATTTGGAATTGGTTGAGTTGGTTGCGGTTGAGGTTGAGGAGGCAGACTAAACTACAGAAAGCCTCTATTTGGTTTGTTAATGTTTTGATTGTTATTGTGGTTTTGATTATTGTTTCAGGTTTTTCAGCTCAGCTAGAAGTGGATTTTGAATCACGACTTGAAACCAAGTTATGGTATTCACACAAGGTTGTGTATATAAGTGCATAAACGAAGGGAATTTCATCATAGTTAGCTTATCCTGAAGATTTGTGTGCAATTTTTTGATAAACATCTTTTGCAAATGTGCATCAAGAATCTTGACATCTATTTGAGCATACATAGATTGGTAACATGAGATAAAATCAGTTATTTTTTCATCTGTGTTTTGTCCACATCTTATGAGATTAGCCATTGTATTTTTAGGTGTCATGTGAACTTGAAAGTTACTTATGAAAGCATCCACAAGTTCATTGAAGGAGAGGATGGAATGATTAGGCAAGTTGGAAAACCACTCTAAGGCAATATCTTTCAAGGTCCTCAGAAATAGTTTGGCTGAGAGTTTCTCATCAAGGACAAAATCACTACACAATGTTGTATAAGCATTAACATGGTTGATAGGGTCTCTTTTACCTCCGTATTTCTCAAACCAAGTCATTTCTATCCCTTGTGGCATCAAGGTACATAAGATTTCTAAAGATAAGGGGCTACTACAGACATGATATGTGGGTGGAGCAGTTTGACCTTGACTAATGGTGGAAAGTTGGTGTTGCAAGGAAGAAATGGTCTTAAGGAGTTGTGTAAGTATAGGGTCAGGATAAGTGTTTTGAGGTGGAAGGGAAAATGGTGATGGAGTGTAAGTGATGTTAGGGGAAGTGAAAGGAATGCTAAGGGGTGTGAAGTTAGTGGAAGGGACTTGTGATGCGATAAGAGAAGTAGGAATTCTAGGTGGAATTGCAAAAGAAGGAGCCACATGACTAACCTGGTGCATAGTTGTAGTGACTTGTCGAGTGGTATATGTTGGTATAGATGCTATGGTTGAAGGAGGAGGAACTTGAGGTCCTCCTTGGCTTACA
Organism: Sequoia sempervirens; assembly: GCA_007258455.2. Taxonomy (NCBI): domain Eukaryota; kingdom Viridiplantae; phylum Streptophyta; class Pinopsida; order Cupressales; family Cupressaceae; genus Sequoia; species Sequoia sempervirens. The sequence goes on along the minus strand of VDFB02386566.1, from coordinate 26,929 downwards.
TGAATGTTTGTGGATTGTGTATTAGAAGAGGCATGTTTATTGTAAATCTCAGCAATTTTATTCATCACTTGCAAGCCATCATCACTTTCAATCAAACGATGAAGATTATCAATGGCAAGTATGGCAGTGGTGGAAATGTTTTCAAGTGACAAGTCTTGTTGTAAATGTGTAAATTCTCCGTGAATACTAATGACCTTGTCTTGAGGAAGAGAGTTGTTTTGTGTGTCAACATTCATTGGATGGAAAGGTGAAGGCATAGAAGTGGTATTGTCAGTGCTTAATGCACCATTGTCCATACTAGGAGTAGGAGCTCTTGAGATCCCAAGGTCCACAATGAAAGTGCTATCATGGGAAGCCATGAGTCTAGAACTTCTTCTCACTAAAGTATTATCAACGGGGCACCAAATACTCATACAAGTACCACAAAGGAGGGGGTGAAATCAAATGCAAGGTAATCTAAGATGTCTAAATGCGAATAACATAAATGTTGCTAACTATAACAGAGAACTAACTACAAAAAATAGAAATGCAGGAAAATTCTAGAAAAATGCCAGAAATGTTGTTTAAAAAGGGCAGAGGTCGCCCAGGGTGGCGAATGAGTCCCAGTATGCAATTTTTTTGTGTTTTTTAGAAATTTTAAGATGATTTTAATGCTCTACAAAATGCAATCAAGGATGCAAAATGCATATTTTCAGTTTGTTCAATGAGATGCAATGCAAAAATGAAATCTAAATGAAGTTTTCTCTAATGCAATATGAAAATTCCTAGAATGCAAAAACAAATCAATATCCTAATTGAATGTTGATGCAAATATAATCTATGGTGCAAGATGAAAATGAAATTAGAAATGAAAAGTGTTCAAAATGCAGTTTCACCAAAATGAACCGTTGATTTTTGGTTCCTATGTGCTTCTCTTGCTCTTCTAGGCTTTTTCACCTAAAAGGAGAGAGATAGGGCCCAAAACTGCTAAGGGTTCATTAAAATTATGTTGTGTGTGATGTCTAAGATAAATGAAATAATCTAAATGCAATTGAGTGATCTAAATGAATGAATATGGATGCATAATTAAGATTTAAACTATGTTTGAAAATACACTATGATATGCAAATAATGAACTAAATGAAGAAATAATGCAAAACAAAAAGAAATAGGATGAAACAGAGTGCACCTGAGCAAGATTTGATAATTTTGGAATGTCGTGAATGCTGACTAGAATTACTAAAATTTCACAGTGGGACTCATTCGCCCAAGGTGGCGAATTAGTCTTGCTACTGGTGAAAAAGTGTCGAAAACTGGTTTTTGACTGTCGGGATCCGGGACCTAACAAAATTTAGATTTTCAGTCCTAAGGTGAGACTCATTCACCACTGGTGGCGAATCAGTCCTCTCCCAAAATTCTGAAAAATCAGGAGATAACTCTGCAACACCAGATCTGGAAATCTCTAATTGTCAGGTTGTCGAAGTCAATTCTGCAGGAAGCGGACAGAAAACCTTCTCCAAGCTTGAAATATGAATGAGTTTACTTGAAGCACCTAGTTCACTTGTAGACCAATCTTCAACACCAAAAATCTTGTTAAATATGCATACCTATATCTGCAAACACACATGCAATAGGGGAAAATGGTTGAGGGTTAGCAAATAGGGGTTTGCCTTGGTCAAACCCCACTTTTGGTAATCAAACCCTTAATGAAACAATGAAATGCAAGGGAATGATAAAATAACAACATGCAATTGCTATCAACTTACCAAACCCTTGATAATGCAAATATGAAGTAATGTCAATGGATGCTTCAAAGTGCTTGAATAATGCTTGATAAGATGTTTTAAGGTGTTTGAATGCTTGAGATTGCTTGAATATGATGTGTGAATGTTGGAGGATGTAAAATGAGGTGAAATTTTCCTATTTATACAATCTTGTGCCTTAGTTTACCATTCATACCTCATCACAGGCCGACATCAAGTGTTTTTTAATAAAAACCCGAAAGGAAATTTTAATTTTTTTGAATTTGGAGCCAAAGGGGACTCATTCGCCACCTATGGTGAATGGGTCCCACCTAGGACTTGAAAAAGAGTGTCAGGAATTATGTTGCATTTAATGTTGTTTGTCGGGCTTACATTCAAAAATACACTTAATTAAAGCATATGAGGGCATAAAGTGGTCAAATAAGTCATAAGAAAGGGATAAATATTGAAGTTGTGCCTAGAAAAGCATGAAATCTTGTTACAAGACTTTACAACACTTCAAAATAGGACTTGATGATGAGTAAACAAGTGATTTTTAGGTAAATTGTAATGAATAGAGTCTAGAAGAATGTAGAAATGTCTTACAACACTTCACAACACCTTCACAAGACGTCATTATTTGAATTTTAGTACCTAAATATGCATGTTCAAGCTATGTTACAACATAAAATCAGAGCAAAATAGATCAAACACCATGAAACAAATCCTAAAAGGCCATGAAAATGACAAGGGGCCATTTTTCTATGGCACGTAGGGATGGGGTTTAGGGTTGAGGCTTTAGGGTTGAGGGTTAAGGGATAATGGTTTAAGGGTTGAGGGTTTAAGGGTTGAGAGTTTAAGGGTTGAGGGTTGAAGGATTAGGATTGAGGGTTTAACGTATAGGGTTGAGGGTTGAGGATTTATGGTATAGGGTTGAGGGTTGAGAGTTTACAGTTGAGAGATAATGTTCAAGGTTGAGTGTCTAAGATATAGGGTTCAAGGTTTAAGGTTGAGGGTATAAAGCATATGGATGAGGGTTCAAGGTTTAGGTCATAAGTATAGGGTTGAGGGTATAGGGTATAGGGTAGAGGTTTGAAGGTTGAGGAATAATGTTCAAGGTTGAGTGTCCAATATTAATTGTATAGGGTATAGGGTTTAAGGGTATCTAGGGGTTGAGAGTTTAGGGTTTAAGGGTTTAAGGTTTGAGCGTTTGAGGGTTTAAGGGTTGAGGGATTAGGGTTTAAGGCATAGTGTCGAGGGTTGAGGGTTTATGGATTGGGTTTAGGGTTGAAGGTTTAAGGGCTGAGGATTGAGGCTTTAGGGTTGAGGGTTAAGGGGTCAGGGTTTAAGGGTTGAGGGTTTAAGGGTTGAGAGTTTAAGGGTTGAGGGTTGAAGGATTAAGGTTGAGGGCTGAGGGTTGAGGGTTTAACATATAGGGTTGAGGGATTAGGGTTGAGGTTTGAGGGTTTAGGATTTAAGGTAGAGGGTTTAGGGATTAGGGCAGAGGGTTGAGAGTTTACAGTTGAGAGATAATGTTCAAGGTTGAGTGTTTAAGATATATGGTTTATGGTTTAAGTTTAATGGTATAATGCATATGGATAAGGGTTGGGGGTTTAGGGCATAAGTATAGGGTTGAAGGTATAGGGTGGAGGGTGGAGGTTTAAAGGTTGAGGGATAATGTTCAAGGTTGAGTGTCCAAGGTTAAGTGTATAGGGTATAGGGTTTAAGGGTTTAAGGGTATCTAGGGGTTGAGAGTTAAAGGTTTAAGGGTTTAAGGTTTGAGGCATTAAGGGTTTAAGGGTTGAGGGATTATGGTTTAAGGCATAGTGTCAAGGGTAGAGGGTTTAGGGATAGGGTTTAGGGTTGAAGGTTTAAGGGTTGAGGGTTAAGGGTTGAGGGTTAAGGGATTAGGATTTAAGGGTTGAGGGTTGAAGGATTAGGGTTGAGGGTTGAGGTTTGAGGGTTTAACATATAGGGTTGAGGGATTAGGGTTGAGGGTTGAGGATTTAAGGTATAGGGTTGAGGGATTAGGGTAGAGGGTTGAGAGTTTATAGTTGAGAGATAATGTTCAAGGTTGAGTGTCTAAGATATAGGGTTCAGGGTTTAAGTTTGATGGTATAAGGCATATGGATGAGGGTTTAGGGAATAATTATAGGGTTGAGGGTATAGGGTATAGGGTAGAGGTTTGAAGGTTGAGGGATAATGTTCAAGGTTGAGTGTCCAAGGTTAAGTGTATAGGGTATAGGGTTTAAGGGCTTAAGGTTTAAAGGGATTAAGGGTTTAAGGGTTGAGGTATTAGGGTTTAAGGCATAGTGTTGATGGTAGAGGGTTTAGGGTTGAAGGTTTAAGGGTTGAGGGTTGAGGCTTTAGGGTCGAGGGTTAAGGGATTAGGGTTTAAGGGTTGAGGGTTTAAGTATTTAAGGTTAAAGGGTCAAGATTTTATGGTTTAAGGGTTGAGGGATTAAGGGATTAGGGTTTAAGGTTTGAGCATTAAGAGATTAGGGTTCAGGGTATATGGTTGATGTATTAGAGTTAAGGGTTTAATGTATAGGGTATAGGGTTTGAGGGTTGAGGGTTGAGGATTTAAGGGTTGCGAGTTTAAGGGTTGAGAGTTTTAGGATTAGGTTTGATGATTGACGGTTGATGGTTGAGGGTTTAATGTATAGGGTTGAAGGATTAGGGTTAAGGGTTGATGGTTGAGGATTTAAGGGATAGGGTTGAGGGATTAGGGTAGAGGGTTGAGAGTTTACAGTTGAGGGATAATGTTCAAGGTTGAGTGTCTAAGATATAGGGTTCAGGGTTTAAGGTTGAGGGTATAAGGAATATGGATGAGGATTGAGGGTTTAGGGCATAAGTATAGGGCTGATGGTGTAGGGTTAGGGTAGAGGTTTGAAGGTTGAGGGATTAGGGTTTAAGGCATAGTATCAAGGGTAGAGGGTTTGGGGTTGAGGGTTGAGCCTTTAGGGTTGAGGGTTAAGGGATTAGGGTTTAAGGGTTGAGGGTTTAAGGGTTGAGAATTTAAGGGTTGAGGGTTGAAGGATTAGGATCAAGGGTTGAGGGTTGAGGGTTTAACATATAGGGTTGAGGGATTAGGGTTGAGGGTTAAGGGTTGATGGTTTAAGGTATAGTGTTGAGGGATTAGGTAGAGGGTTGAGAGATTATAGTTGAGAGATAATGTTCAAGGTTGGGTGTCTAAGATATAGGTTTCAGGGTTTAAGGTTGAGGGTATAAGGCATATGGATGAAGGTTAAGGGTTTAGGGCATAAGTATAGGGTTGATGGTATAAGGTTTAAGGGTTGAGGGTTGAAGGATTAGGGTTGATGGTCAAGGGTTTAACATATAGGGTTGAGGGATTAGGGTTGAGGATTTAAGGTATAGGGTAGATGGATTAGGGTAGAGGGTTGAGAGTTTATAGTTGAGGGATAATGTTTAAGGTTCAGTGTCTAAGATATAGGGTTCATGGTTTAAGGTTGAGGGTATAATGCATATGGATGATGGTTGAGGGTTTAGGGCATAAGTATATGGTTGAGGTTATAGGGTATAGGGTAGAGGTTTGAAGGTTGAGGGATAATGTTCAAGGTTAAGTGTATAGGATATAGGGTTTAAGGGTGTCTAGGGGTTGAGAGTTTAGGGTTTAAGGGTTTAAGGTTTGAGGGATTAAGGGTTTAAGGGTTGAGGGATTAGGGTTTAAGGTATAGTGTCGAGGGTGGAGGGTTTAGGGTTTGAGGGGATTATAGGGTAGGGTTGAGGGTTAAGGGTAAGGTTTAAATTATAGTTGAGAAGGTTGTGGTTAAGGGTAGGTAGGATAAGGTTGAGTTAAAGGTTAAACTTAATCCGGTTTAGGGATAGTCTTAAGTTGGGATTTAAAGTTGAGTTGAGGCATAAGGTTAGAGTAAGGTTAAGTGAGAGACAGATGGATAAGGATGGATAAAAGCGGACAAAGTGAAGCGAACTAGAGAAAGAGAGGTAGAAGGTGAGGGGAAACGAGGTGAGGAATGAGGTGAGGAGAATAGAATAAAATGAATTGACGCGAAATGGGAGGAGGTGGAAGGAATAAAATAAAGCCAGAGATATACAAGTGAGAGACCGGACATCGGTGAAGATAAAGAGGTGAAAGAATGGAAGGAAGGTTTAAGGGAGGTTTAGGGTTTAAGGGTTGAGGGATTAGGGTTTAAGGTATAGTGTCGAGGGTTGAGGGTTTAGGGATAGGGTTTAGCATTTAAGGTGTAAGGGTTGAGGGTTGAGGCTTTAGGGATATGGTTTAGGGTTTAGGTTTAAGGGATTAGGGTTTAAGGTATAGTGTTGAGGGTTGAGGGTTTATGGATAGGGTTTAGGATTTAAGGTTTAAGGGTTGAGGGTTGAGGCTTTAGGGATAGGGTTTAGAGTTTAGGGTTAAGTCAGAAACCTAGATGGCTAAAGAGGGATGGAGAGATAGACAAGAAAAGACTGAGAGACCTAGAGAGGGGAGAGGTAGAGATGTGAGGGGGAGACAAAGGTGAGAGATAGAGAGGTGAGGGGTGAGATAGAAGAAAATGAGAGAGTGAAGTTGACAAATTGAGGGAAAGATGGGTAAGGAAGAGGGAGAGAGGTGGAGAAGAATGGAAATAACTAGAGATCCATTTGAGAGATATAGAGGTGAGAGACCTATAGCCTAGGGAGAGGGGTGAGATCCATTTGAAAGATATTTGAAATGAATTTAAAAGCCTTGACTTAGTCTTAAATCTACAAACACCAAAAGCATGTAAGAGGTTTATGTGGTGCCAAATTATGAATATCTATATTGAAATAGAAGTCTATTTTGTAAGCTCTATCCAATGATGGAAACCAAAGTAAATGGGAGAATAAGTCAAGTAGAAGCTGACATGAATAGAGTCGACTTGTTTGATCATTTATCTTGCATATTTGAAATGTATTCTTGCCATCTTTGAATGAAGCAACCTGTTGTTCTATTTTTTGAGTATTAAGTTTGAATTATGCCACCTTTTACTTACCAAGCTGAGTCGAATCCTGCAAGCTGAGAATTGTCAATTCATCTACCTTGTTTCTAGCCTGTAGATTCCAAATTTTGTCTATATATAGAGGCATTCTTTACCTCAAAGGGACGCATATATGCATACTACTTGTGTAAAAAACCCATTGTTCTACTCCAAATAATTTTCAATGTTTTAACCACAAGTGAAATAATTCATGATGCCATCACATAACAATAAATTATTTCTCTTTAAAAAAAATATATCATGCACATTTAAAACCAACACTCTTCCAAACTCCCATTGCATTACAATGTGTTATAATGATAATTCATCTTTCCTATTTCATTCAACGAAATGTTACATACTTTCCAAATAAATGATTTCATAATCTATATACAAAATACATTTCCATATTTTCATAGAAATAGATACAAGATACATACCTAGCTTATTTGAGCTCCACCAGCACTAGAAATACAAATGATCTAGGAAATCCACTTTCAAATCTCTACTTGCCGACTAGGAGGAGAAGCATCACTCGGGTGTTTTTCTGCCATCCATGGACTAACTATGGTCCCTGCACATCTACCACATATTGTAAGATGGCCCTACCCTTTGACGAAGAGTTTGGTCCAAATACCTCAAAATAATAGCCAACCCTGAGTTGGTGTTGTGTCCCACATAACTATAACTTTACCATACAACTCATCTATGCTCTGTGTATGAAAAACTTAGACTAGCATGGAAAAAAAAGTAACACAATGAACTGACAGTGTAACGAGTGGAAAATTACACCACTTTTTCCAAAGTATTCATAACCCAGTACTTCAAGTGGACATCACATGCTCATCCACCCTTCTAGCTCGATTTGTTAAGACCATTCATATTGTATGCATAGGAAATTCCCTCCATTGGGTAATCTTTAACCCCAGGAACAACCTATATACACTAAGTTCACTATGACTCATCTAATAGGTAATTTATATGCAAAAGCTATTCCCTTCATTAGGTTATCTTAACCCCAGGATTAACCTATGAACTCCCCATGGCTCTAAATTACGAATATCTTCATAACAAATAACTTCATAATCTAAAGTATAGCTACATAAGCTTCATTTTATTCACAGAATAAATACTCATCATTAAATGACTCTAATCAGGAATATATCACATCAATAAATAATTCAAAAGGATATCCTCGTTAATAAATGACCTTAGTTCAAAGGTATGACCTCAAAAATAAATGTCCTCAATCAAAAGAATATTCATATCAATAAAGGGCTCACTCAAAAGTATGGTTTCAACAATAAAGGACTCTTATTCAAGAATGTAACCTCATCATTAAAAGGCTATTCAAAAAGTAGATTAATGTCAATAAAATGACTTCATGTTAAGAGTATAAAACAACCAACCTAGTAGGTAATCTCACCTATGGCTCCAATCAAATAGTAATTCACAAGTTCAAGTGATCCACTTAGTCACATAGGTTAACCTCATCCTTAGTTTACCCTAATCCCAGGATAATACTAGCAATCAATGATCAATTCGATCTTGTAGGTCATTTGAGAGCATGTGTAACAAATCCATTGTTCCACTCCAAATAATTTTCAATGTTTTAACCACAAGTGAAATAATTCACAATGCCATCGCATAGTAATGAATTTTTTCTCTTTAAAACAAAGATATCATTAACATTTGAAACCAACATTCTTCCAAGCTCCCATTGCATTATAATGTGATATAGTAATAATTCATCTTTCCTATTTCATTCAACGAAATGTTACATCCTTTCCAAATAAATGATTTCATAATCTATATACAAAATGCATTTTCCATCTTTTCATAGAAAAAAATACAAGATACATACCTACCTCATCTGAGCTCCACTAGCACTAGAAATACAAATGATCTAAGAAATCCCCTTTCAAATCTCTGCTTGTTGACTGAGAGGAGAAGCATCTCTCAAGTGCTTTTATGCCATTCACAGACTAACTGTGGTTCCCTACACATCTACCACATATGGTAAGATGGCCCTACCCTTCGACGAAGATTTTGGTTCGAAAACCTCAAAATAATAGCCAACCCTGAGGTGGTGTTGTGTCCCACATAACTAGAACTTTTCCATTCAACTCATTTATATTCTATGTGTATGACAATCTTGGACTAGCATGGAAAAAAAGTAACACAATGAACTGATAGTGTAACCAGTGGAAAATTACACCACTTTGGCCAAAGTATTCATCACCCAGTACTTTGAGTGGACGTCACATGCTCATCCACCATTCTAGCTTGATTTTTTAAGACCATTCATATTCTATGCATAGGCAATTCCCTCCATTGGGTAATATTTAACCCCAAGAACAACCTATATACACTAAATTCATTATGACTCATCTAATAGGTAATTTCTATGCATAAGTTATTCCCTTCATTGGGCTATCCTAACCCCAAGATTAACCTATGAACTCCCCATGGCTCTAGCTTACAAATATATTCGTAACAAATAACTTCATAATCTAAAGTATAACTACATAAGCTTCATTTTATTCATAGAATAAATACTCATCATTAAATGACTCTAATAAAAAATATATCACATCAATAAATGATTCAAAAGTATATCCTCATTAATAAATGACCTTAGTTCAAAGGTATGACCTCAACAATAAATGGTCTCAATCAAAAGAATATTCGTATCAATAAAAGGCTCACTCAAAAGTATGGTTTCAACAGTAAATGACTCTTATTCAAGAATGCAACCTCATCATTAAAAGGCTATTCAAAAATTAGATTCACGCCAATAAAATGACTTAATGTCAAGAGTATAAGACAACCAACCTAGCAAGTAATCTTACCTATGGCTCCAATACTAGCAATCAATGATCAGTTCAATCTTGTAGGTCATTCTCATCCTATGTGCTTCAAACAAGGATCAACAAACAATACAATCAAGTAGGTTATTCTCAACCTAGGGTTTCAATCAATATTCAAATAAAGCAACGATCAAATTATCATTCTAATAGATTAACATGTTTTGCATGATGTCACATTCTATCATTGATGACATATCTTTCAAACCACCACTATCATTATGTTGCTAGGCTTATCATTTCCAAGGTTTTTCCTATTATAAGCTAAAAAATCCAAGTCATCTCAAGACATCATTGTGTTCTACGCTTCTCATTTTACTCTTCCTATGTATAGTATAGACTACTACATAGAGTTTAAATAGAATCATATGATATAAAATCCCATATAAGTTATATAAAAGCATTAAACTAATAGATATGTTCCATCAAATCAAGTAATATCCAAGAACATTCGAGCATCACAAAAACATTCCAAAGTCAAACAAATCATAAGGAAGTAAGATATAGCATTCTTGTAAGTACAAAGCTCTAAATCAATCTAGTTGGTTTCCAATCCTAGCCTCAATAGCTTGTAGCTTGGCACCAAATCACTTCCACTCTTCCCAAATGCCCTCAAAAAATCTCTCACTAAAACTCTTGCAAATCTCTCTCTAAAATTCTCTCACAAAACTCATAAGAACATAGTAACTCTCAAAAAATAACAACAATATGCAGATATGTGTCCATTTGAGGTAAATAATGCCTCTATCTATACACAAAAATTAGCATCTACAGGCTAGAAACAAGTTAGATGAATTGACACTTCTCAGCTTGCAGGACTTGACTTAGCTTGGTAAACAAAAGGTGGAAAAATTAAAACTTAATACTCAACAAAATAGGATAGTAGGTCACTTCATTCAACGACAACAAGAATACATTTTAGATATGCAAGGTAAATGATCAAACAGGTCGACTCTATTCATGTCAGCTTCTACTTCACTTATTCTCCCATTTACTTTGGTTTCCATCGCTGGACAAAGCTTACAAAATAGACTTCTATTGCAATGCAGATATTCATAATTTGGCACCACATTAACCTCTTACACGCTTTTGGTGTTTATAAACCTAAGACTAAGTCAAGGCTTTTCAATGCATTTCAAATAGCTTTTAATTTTCTTGACTAAGTTTTAAATCCCAATTTGAAAGTTACCATAGCATTGTAAGTTTCAAGGCTCCAAATTGAAAGTTACCATATCATTGTAAGTTTTAAATCCCATTTAATTGAAAGTTATTTACTCTAAAGCATGACATGTGTTAATGAATACTTTGCTCCTCCACTTCAAATCTGAAAAATAGTTATCCTTACACAAACAAACCACAAGTCAGTAAGTGATTAGAGAGTAGATAAACTTGAAAATTCAAAGTAATCATGAAGATTTAACTCTCTATTTTTTACCTGACAATTACATTGTTGTTCAGACAACTATGTCACTTTGGTTTAGACAACTGTCACTGTATTACAATTGCATCGTTCTAGTTCAGGCAAGTATGTCAGAGTCTAACAAATGTGTCATTGTATGAATGTGTTACTCTGGTTCACCTAAGCACAAAACAAAATAGAAACGTCAATTGTGTTAGAGAAACAACTGCTTCGCCCTAGCTAAATAACAAACACGTTGCAATGCAAACAATAGTGTCACCATTTTACAATTGTGTCGCAATCCACAAATGCGTCACCCTAGAAAAAAGATAATAGCATGCTAATGTAACAATAGTATTGTAATTTCACAATTGTGTCACCCTACCTAGACAATTGCGTGGTTGGGCCCTGCAAGCTGCAAAACACAAAAAAAATCAAGAAAAAAATGTCAAATCTGGTTAGTAAAGCCCTCCTTCTAATGCCAAAATGTGAGCATGATCATAACCTAAGCTAATTATGATTAAACACACAAGAATTAACCAAGATCTAACTAGTTAAGTCAAGCTCCCAATGGAATTCTTGAAAATATTAAACAAAGAAGCCATTAAACATGAAACAAACTAGAAATGCATAATGGAAACTAATTTAATGCATCAAACCTCATCCCATTGGGGGATTAATGTTGAATTGATGTGGAATGTCAGCCATTTCCCAATCCATCGGTTGAATGTTCAAGCTTGAAGATGGAAACCATTGATGAAAATTGATGAAAATGTTTAGCTAAGATGGATGCAAGATTATCTAAAATGGATGTTAAATGCTAAAATACTTATAAGGAATGCTCTAAAATTTTCTATAGTGTAGTTACTCTAAATGAATGTGGATCTTTTTTTCATAGAAATAAGGACTATTTAGAGGAAAAATAGTTGAATCAATGGTTAAGATTGAATTGATCAATCAAGGGATGAAAATCAATAAGAGGAGTTGGCATAGATCAAGGATTCCAATCCATGGATGAGAATGAAAGTTCAAAAGGATTGACCATTTTAATCAATGGCTCAAATCAAGTTGAAGAAGCACAAATCCTAACTAATAAAAGAGGAATGTGCAAAGCATGCCCATTTAGGAGGGAATTTTAGTGGAGGAATATTCCATGAGAATATTCCTTTGCAAGTGGGAGGGTGAAGGTAATTAGTTAATTAAATAATTAAAGCTTTATTTAATTGTGCATGGTGGATGAAATGAGGAATTTTATTAAGCAATTAATTCATTTAATAATAGGGGAAATTAATGACATTCAATCAAATAATTAAGATTATTTAATCAAATGAGAGGACTTAAGGAGTTTAATTAAATGATTTGCATTATCCAATTAAAAAAAGATGAAAATTAGCATGAAAGAGGATGAATTAATCTGATAAAATTGATTATCCAATTAACAGACAAATGTGATGAACTTAATTAAATAATTTATATTATTCAATTAAATGGTCAAAAAGAGGTGATTCAAGACAAAAATGGTGTTAATAATCAAATTCAAATGTGCAATATCGATCAGGACGATTTTAAGTGTCTACAATACACCTTGTTAATTAATTTGAATTCATATAATATGAAACATTTAAATGTTTAAGAAATAAATACTCCTTTAAAACTCTTTGATTTCCTTTTAACTATAACATATATATTTTTTAACTGAATTGGACTCGATATAAAACTTAATATAAAAAATAACCATAACTAGCATATATATCTTAAATTTAAGATATATATGCTAGTAGCAGTCGCGGCGCAACACATAATATAATATTATTTTATTATATTATTAGATATATAATAATATTAAGATAAATAATAATAATATATTATATGAATTTATAAGATATATCTATATTAAAGTTGAATGATGAAAAATTAAACGCCTCGATATATCTCGGCGTAATTTATATATCTTAAATTTAAGATATATATGCTAGTAGCAGTCGTGACGCAACACATAATATAATATTATTTTATTATATTATTAGATATATAATAATATTAAGATAAATAAGAATATAATATAATAACAATATATTATATGAATTTATAATATAATAATATAATAATAATATTATATCATATGAATTAATTATAGTATATTATTTTATTATATTATTAGATAAATAATAATAATTTAGTATATTGTGTGTATCGATACATAAGACTAAAATACATTTGGACAAGAGTGTAGAGAGATGGAGGGTAACGGTCAAGTGCAACCGACCATTGCATCGACCAGGGTTTTGCCCTGTTCGGGGCCGTTTGAGGTGGCTTCGTAGGGAGTTTCCAGTGGTTTCTAGCGCACTAATGGTTGCTGTGAAGGAAATTTTGGATGCAATGCCCAAGCAGAATGTGTTGTTGACGAGGTTTTGGCTTTGAGCAGGGGAAATAATGGCAACAACACTCAGACTGAATGCAAAGAGGCTAGGGCTTTTGCGGCTTCCTGTCGTGAGGGTGTGAGGTTGCAAATTCTGGCGATTGGGGCTCAACACAGCAAAAGTTGCATCTGTGTAAGCTCAAGTAGGGGGTGTTGAACAGAGAATGACGTGCAGAGTGGTAAGCTTGCAGAGGTCGAGTGGAAAAGGGTTTCATTCAACGATGGTCACACTATGAATGGAGGCATTTCTTCAGTGCCCCAATCTCAGGAGAATGTGGCTCATGTTTTTGAAAGGGCCAATGCTTTTGGTAGGTGTAATCAATTTGTTCATGCTATGGGGGGAGCTCCTAAGGATGGTAAAAATTAGAGTTTTAAGGAAAGCAAGACAGAGCAAGCTTGAGTAAAGAAAACCTAAAATAGTCAATTTGCGGGTGTTAAGGGAGGGATCTCTGCTAGCCCTGTTTCTCAGGAGTCGATCACTTTGGAAATAGATGGAAAACTGGAGAAAGAAGTGGTCTATAATGATAATTTTTTTTCTAGTTTGGGTCTGATTGGGAGGTTTAGGGGCTTCTGGCCAAGCCTGTCGGAGCTTCACAAGTGGATTTCAAACTATTGGAAGCCTTTAATGGAAGGGTATGTTCAAATTTACCCAATGGCTAGAGGCTTTTTTATTGTTGTTTTTGAAAAAGAAAAGGACAAAAACCAAATCCTATATGATTTCCATTGGGATTGGGAGGACAAACATGTGTTGTTGTTAAAGCCATGACACTCAGCTTTTAACCCAACCACATAAGTGTTTGAGAAAATTCCATAGTGGGTGAGACTTCCTAATTTCCCTCTTCAGTTCTGGTTTGATGCTTGCTTGGAAGCAATAGGGAACTCTTTAGGAACCTTCGTAATGGTAGACGAAGGGTCTTCAAATCTTTTGCACTCAACTTACGCTTGAATCTTGGTGGAAAAGAATATATCCAAGGTTCCCCCAAAGGAGATTCGTCTAAATACTTCTAGGGGCTAATGGGTGTAGCCACTAGACTACGAAGGACCCTTTAGGTGTAAAATCTGTGGGTCACTTAGCAGCTAAATGTGCCAAGCATAAACCTAAAAAATTCACCTCTTGGTAGAAAGAGGCATCAACCCAACATTACACAATGGAGAAACAGGAGGAAAAGCTAGAGAAATCTCTACTGAATGGCGATGTGGAGGAGAGGCAAGCTTATGAGGAGCCAAACCATGAAGAAGTATCATTTTTGCAGGAGGCAAGAAATGTGGAGCAATTCTAGAACCAAACAGATCCATCTTAGGAAGAGCCCTTGGTTGAAGACAGGGAAACTACATCCAAAACAGGGACTGTAACTCCGGATTGTCAGGAAAAGAAGTGCAGTGGGAGGCCTCAACCAAGAGATGCTGGGAAGCGAAAGGTTGATGATCAACAACCTCAAGTATTTACAGAGTGTAGAGCTAGGAAGAGCCCCCGGGTCCCTTCTGTGGACTGGAAAAAGGAGGCTGTAAGGGTCGAGGATGGTTGGCAAATGGTCATGGGAAATAAATCAAAGAAGGAGAAGAAGAAAAAATTTGATATGGTCTTGCGGTCCCAGACCAAGGGAGGGCTAAAGAAAGCTCCACATATCAGACCTATTAAAGATCTTTAGTCTTTGTTAAGTTGGTCTATTTTTGGCTAAAATCAAGCCTTTTCTCTTCTGGGAGGAATTATTTATGAGCTAGGGAAGTAGTTTTTGGTATTGTTTTGGTTTTGGTGGGTTCTAGCATGTTTTTATTGGGAAGTGTTCTTGGGATTTTGCTTGTAATCTAGTATTTTCATTATTCAATAAAATAAACCTTATTACCAATCAATTTTTTTTTTGTATATTTAATATAATAATAATATTATATTATATGAATAGGGGTTGGGGCCCTAGCTCGGTTGGCTAAATCTTTCTTGTTGCAAGAGGTTGGTCACGAGGTATAGTCTCCCCCACCCCCGTGGTACCGGAGGGTGTGTAGCGCCAGCGCCGCTGGTCACGTTAAAAAGTTTACCAGGCGCACTGCAGTTTATAGGGGGTCATGCTACTCGATTCCTGCAGTCTAAAAATAAAAATAAAAATTACATTATATGAATTAATTATACTAACCCTTACCCTAACCCTAACCCTAACCCTAATCCCTATTCGTGATGATAACCCCAAGCCTAATACCAATTTAAACTCTAACCCTAACCAAATTACTATATTTATCATTTATAAACATATCCCTAACCATAACCATAACCCTAATCCCTATTCGTGATGATAAACCTATTCAAGATTATAACCCTAACCCTAACCATAACCATAATCCTAACCCTAACCCTAATCTTGTTCATGATGATAAACCTATTCATGATGATAAACATATTTGCGATGATAAACCTAACCCTAATCCTAACCCTAACACTAATCCTAACCCTAATCCCTATTCGTGATGATAAACCTATTCATGACGATAACCCTAACTCTAACCATAACCATAACCCTAACCCTAACCCTAACCCTAATCCTATTTGTGATGATAAACCTAACCCTAATCCTAACCCTAACAATAACCCTAACCCTAATCCTATTCATGATGATAACCCTAACCATAACCATAATCCTAATGCTAACCCTAACTGAAATCCCTATTCGTGATGATAACCCTAACCATAACCATAACCATAACCCTAATCCTAACCCTAACCCTAACTGTAATCCATATGCGTGATGAAAAACCTATTCGTGATTATAACCCTAACCCTAACCATAACCATAACCCTAATCCTAACCCTAACCCTAATTGTAATCCATATTCGTGATGATAAACCTAACCCTAACCATTTTCATAACCCTAACCCTAAGCCTAATCCTAACCCTAACACTAACCCTAACCCTAATCCTAAGCCTAATCCTATTCGTGATGATAATCCTATTTGTGATGATAAACCTATTCACGATGATAACCCTAACCCTATCCCTAACCCTAACCCTAACCCTAATCCTAACACTTACCCTAACCCTAACTGTAACCTGAATCCCTATTCATGATGATAAACATATTCATGATGATATCCCCAACCTTAATCCCAATTTTAACTCTAACCCTAACCAAATTACTATATTTTATCATTTATAAACCTACCCCTAACCATAACCATAACCCTAACCCTTACCATAACCGTAACCCTAACCCTAATCCTAACCCTAACCCTAACCCTAACCCTAACCCTAACCCTAATCCCTATTCATGATGATAAACCTATTTGTGATGATAACCCCAACCCTAATCCCAATCTTAACTCTAACATATCCCTAACCTTAACCCTAACCCTAACCCTAACCCTAACCCTAATCCCTATTCGTGATGATAACCTGAACCCTACTACTAACCCTAACCCTAACCCTAACCCTAACCCTAACCCTAACACTAACCCTAACCCTAACCCTAGCCCTAATCTTAACCCTAACCCTATCCTTTTCGTGATGATAAACCTAACCCTAATAGTAACCCTAACCCTAATCTTATTCGTGATGATAAACCTATTTGTGA
Organism: Sequoia sempervirens; assembly: GCA_007258455.2. Lineage (NCBI taxonomy): Eukaryota > Viridiplantae > Streptophyta > Pinopsida > Cupressales > Cupressaceae > Sequoia > Sequoia sempervirens. The sequence goes on along the minus strand of VDFB02386566.1, from coordinate 9,989 downwards.
TGATAACCCTAAACCTAACCCTAACCATAACCAAACCTAACCATAACCCTAACCCTAACCCTAACCCTAACCCTAACCCTAATCCATATTCATGATGATAAACCTATTCGCGATGATAACCCCAACCCTAATCCCAATGTTTACTCTAACCTATCCCTAACCTTAACCCTAACCTTAACCCTAACCCTAACCCTAACTCTAATCCCTATTCGTGATGATAACCCAAACCCTACTACTAACCCTAACCCTAACCCTAACCCTAACCCTATTTGTGATGATAAACCTATTCATGATGGTAAACCTAACCCTAATTCTAACCCTAACACTAACCCTAACCCTAATCCGAACCCTAATTCTATTCGTGATGATAAACCTATTTGTGTTGATAACCCTAACCCTAACCATAATCATAATCCTAACCCTAACCCTAACCTTAACCATAACCATAACCCTAACCCTAACCCTTACCCTAACTCGAATCCCTATTCGTGATGATAACCCCAACCCTAATCCCAATTTTAACTCTAACCCTAACCAAATTACTATGTTTTATCATTTATAAACCTATCCCTAACCCTAACCCTAACCCTAACCCTAATCCCTATTCATGATGATAACCCCAACCCTAATCCCAATTTTAACTCTAACCCTAACCAAATTACTATATTTTATCATTTATAAACCTATCCCTAACCAAAACCATAACCTTAACCCTAACCCTAACCCTAATCCCTATTCGTGATGATAAACCTATTCATGATGATAACCCCAACCCTAACCGTAACCCTAACCCCTATTCATGATGATAAACCTATTTGTGATGATAACCCTAACCCTAACCATAACCATAACCCTAACCCTAACCTTAATCGTAACCCTAACCCTAATCCTATTCGTGATGATAAACCTATTCATCATGATAAAGCTAACCCTAATCCTAACCCTAACACTAACACTAACCCTAATCCTATTCGTGATGATAATCCTATTTGTAATGATAACCCTAACCCTAACCATAACTATACCCATAACCCATACCCTAACCCTAACTCTAAGCCTAATTGAACCCTAACACTAATCCTAACCCTATTTGAACCCTAACCTTAGTTGAACCCTAACCGTAATTGAATCCTAACACTTACCATAGTTAAACTCTAATTGAATAATAACACTTTAGAACCCTAGTTATAACCCTAATTGAATCCTAGTTGTAACCCTAATTGAACCTTAATTAAACTCTAATTGCACCCAAACCCTGATACTAACTCGAATTGAACCTTAATAAGACTTACCATAATTAAACTCTAATTCAACAATATCACCTTTTAACCTTACTCATAACACTGATTGAATCCTAGTTGAAGCCCTAACTAAACCTTAATTAAATCTTAATTGCACCCAAACCCTAACTGCACTAAAGCCCTAACCCTAATAGTAACTCTAATTGAACCCTATACTTGAACCTAACTCATTTTTTAACCTTTGATTTATTTATTTGATTTTTTAGTTTATTTATACTAAACATTTTCAAATATTTGTGATCAAATATCTTTGATTTGATTTTTTTTTTCATCAAATCTCTTTGTTTTGATTTTTTTGTTGTTTCATCAAATATCTTTGATTTTTTTATTTTATTTTTGTTTCATGAAATCTCTTTGATTTTGATTTTTTTGTTTCATCAAATCTCTTTGTGTTGATTTTTTTGTTTCATCAAATCTCTTTAATTTTTTGTTTCATGAAATATCTTTGATTTTTTTTGTTTTATGAAATCTCTTTGATTTTGATTTTTTGTTTCATCAAATTTGTTTGATTTATTAGAAAGCAAAAAATATATTTGAAATTTATTATAAACAAATAAATTTAAAATATTTCTTCAAATGGCTCATTATTTTTTAAAATTTAGAAACTTCTTATTACGTCAAATTGTAAAACTTAATTTAAAAACTACTTTTATATGAAATAGTAAATTTAGAATACTTTTTTCTTGCACTTGATTTTCTAAAATTTAGAAACTTTTTTTTAAGTTTAATTTAAAAACATTTTTTATATGAAATAAATTTAGAATATTTCTTCGTAGGTTAATTTATTTAAAATTTAGAATATATATTTCTTGCACTTGATTTTCTAAAATTTAGAAACTTTTTTTTAAGTCTAATTTAAAAACTTCTTTTATATGAAATAATAAACTTAGAATATTTCTTTTGCACTTAATTTTCTAAAATTTAGAAACTTGTTTTATATATTCAATTTTAAAACTACTTTTATATGAAATACTAAATTTAAAATATTTCTTTTGCACTTAATTTTATGCTTTTCTATGTTTTAGTAAATTTAGAAAAAAAATTAAGTCTAATTTAAAAATGAAATAACTTTAGAATATTTCTTTGTAGGTTAATTTATTTACAAGAACAACTCAAAACATGCATAATTATTCGTAGTTTAATTTATTTATAAGAAGAACTCAAAATATGGATGACAAAACATGCGTTGAAGAGCTCCACTTCCTGAGACCTAAAAATATGGATGTTGCTTGTTTTATGGTGCTATCCATTGCAATCGCTCCAACCACTGCAACATACAAGCAATCAATCTCATTAATAGTTTTCCTGCTAGTACCTTTGTTGCAGCGACAATTGTTAGATGGACCTTGCACAAATGCCTCCAACCCTAGCCCTCAAGCTCTTTTGCCATACTCTCTCCCTCCAAAGAATTCACTCAAGTTAATCTATAAGTTGCCCTTTGAGATTTTTGGATTCTCCTTCACCAAATGGTAATACACGTACGTCTGCATCACACTTTTCCCAAGCATTTTAAAGATGCAGTGATCATTGTCCCACCCATCTGAGAAGAGATCAAGTTCCCTTTTCAGTAGCCCTTCATCCTTAAATTTGTACTTGCATAAGCACATCCATTTGTAAGGAGAATAATGGGCTATTGTGATTTGTAGTGGTAATAAATGATTTGAGTAATTTGACCCCAAACAGTGTTAACAATAACAAACTATAATTTTCTCAATATTGTTCATTTCAACAAATATGACATGAAATCGGTGCTTGTTAGAGGAGGATTGCATATTCTTGATATACTTAATCAAAAGAAACCCGTAGTTGCAGACCTTTTAATAAAAATAATGAATGAATAAATGAAAATAAATTGTCTTCAATCTTCATGTCTTCAAGCAAATAAAGAAAACCATTATGTGAGAAAATTAGAGTAATGATATTTGGGCACACCCAAAACAAATAGATTTACTTGTGTAAATCTATTTGTTCTCAAATGAAAAGCTTACTTACTTACCCTAGTTTATTTTGTAGAGATCAATTAATGCCTGAGCCTTATTGTTGAAGCTGTCGGCTTTGAATCTTTTATTCTAAATGGGGGATTAATAAACAGGAAAATAAAACAATAAAACAATGAGTGTTGATGCCTATTGTTCGTCAATCTACTTTGTTGTTGATGCCTGTTGTCCGTCGATCTGCTTTGTGAGGTTTGCCACCAGCTTCAACAACATTTCTACGGGTGTTCAACATATTCTTGATATGAAAACTCTAGGCAACCTTGCAATTGTAGAAATTTGAACCCTAAGTAGGTATAAATGATAAGAAAAAAGCATTGTGCATGCAAATAAATAGATGATAAATGGTTGTTTGTACTGTTACAATTGCTATAGTTGGGGTGAGTCTAACATAATAAATTTATTAGTAAATTTTCTGTGCATATTCTTCAAATACCATAATTGTTGTACAAAATAATATATAAAAAAGAAATGGGTTTGTTGCAGCCGTTACAAGAGGTCGTGCATGCAAAATCATAATTTATTCTTGTCACCAATGCATGCATTTTTGTTTGTAATGCCTCTGTCATTGAATCTGCCCTCTCTTCTTTACAAAATTATTACAAAATCATGAGATAGACCAAAACACCCCTAAATTAGTAATAATAAATTTACCTCTGAGACAGCCTCACTAACTGCCAGATCAATAATGTCTGAGGAAGAGACGATGATACCATAGGCCTCGTTAATGTCGTTTATGACTTGAAAAGATTTTTCCTACAACGTTAAATTTGGAGGGCCTTCTTGCTCACTTGCCGATCCATGCAACATAATATAAGTTTCACAACCTTGTACAACAACTTTCAACATTTAACACCAACCCAACATACAAACATAGCAAAAGAAATAAATAACTTAACGCTTGCAAGACAAAGTCTATAATCATCCTACATCATTTTGGAATGGTGGTTTCATCAACATAAGAGGTGGTTCATCCTTCCAGTTTCCTACAAAGATTGCATGGAGGCATCCATGTCACATTGAGGCACCATTACAGTCATCAACGTGACCAACATATTACCTTCTGGCAATAACCCCTTAAAGATTTTCACACAACTTGCAATCAATTTTTACCATGCTCTTGCATGCTCCACATGACCTACAATTTCTATTGTGGAAGAATTGTTGCAATTTTCTGGTGTTCCATTTATCTTTGAGTAAGGCTCATTATATCCCATCTTGTGGCGGCTTAATCTCCAAATTGCTATAGTTTGCAATTCTTGTTGTAAGTTTTGCGCATGGATAACACTTTCTCCATCAATCAACATTTTTGAGGGCTTTAAAGCTGCACAATTCGCATCCTCCCATCTAAGAGGCCAACATTTGCACCATTCAGGTTTACAAGAAAATCGATTCCCCTCTACATTGGGTGCGGCCAACATTTGCACCAAGCGACTTGGTCATTCAAAGACCCCTTCTCACCATGTGCCCAGGTCTCAAAGTTTCATCTAATTCATTCAAACTCCAAATACCTAGTGTTTCATTGGAAAAACAATACAACGCTTTATTTTCTCAACAGTGCTTTATTTTCTCTGAGAAAATAAAGAACTGTATTGTGAAATTCACAAATCAAACAATATATCAAAAACAAAAATGTGAAATTCACAAATCAAACAATATATCAAAAATGTTTCTTTAAAACACCATCGAATTTATGACAAAATGAAAATTTAAATCTCGAGAGGTCATCTGATGTAGGCAAAGGATGGTAGAATCAATGTAGTTTGAGTAATAGGCAATGGAGTGGAGGTTGGTGAAAGAATTGCTAATAGAAAATTTAGGGTTGGAGGAGGTAGATGAATCAAGGGTGGTATCAGCCCCTTATTTGCACCACCTCAAGAATTGCCTACACATCTGATCCCTCCAAATCAAAGATTGCATCCACAACCACATCAAATCGCACTACCACGACTTCTTTAACATCATTTATGTGGCTTTTCATGTCTCTAACAAAGTACAAACAATATTCGAAAGATTGCATCAAATTTTCAACAAACTTAACAATGGCTACAAGGATTTGGCGCTTCCAATTGACATCTAGCTTTGCCGATTGGCAGCTGAGAGAGCTTCTGTGAACAAGGATTTGGGTGAAAAGGAGGCACATCGTTTAGAGAGCTTCTATGGAAAAACAATACAACGCTTTATTTATTAATGGTAGGCGTTTGGGTGATGCATGGTATTCTCGTTAGTTACGTTTGCCTTTCTTTTTTATGTACTCAGGTCTTTTGATGCCTTGCTGTGACTAATAGAACGCCTCTTGGCGTAATTAACTTCTTAGTGAATAACAATGAAGTTTCCCACAATTCCCATTGATATAGATTGAACTTATAAAGGTTAATTTTGATGGTCATTTAAGTCATCTTATGTATTTCTGTCAAAAAATAAAAATATAAAAATTCATGAAGATTATGTATTTTTGTGTTTTATATAATTTTTTTTTTTTCTATTGATCATCAATTTTTCAAGATCATATTTATGTATATATCTATTAATTAATACATGTCTTAATATTAATATTTAATGTATGCAAGCTACCCTTACCCAACAAAAAAGTACGTCTTAATATTTGATAGATAATTGTCTTAATATTAAAATTTAATACATGGAGCTTGTCAATTGGCCCTTGGTTTGTTGGTGAAGTTGAAAGGTTCTAAATGAGGCCACCAAGGATCAAGTTTTGTTGAGTGCAAGGCCTCGATGCCTAAAAAGGGACGGGGCTGGGATTGTGCTCCGAGCGGATTTTGGCCAAATGGATACCCCTCAGACCTTGGGTCTAACCAAAAGGGGACCCCCTTCGTGGTATCTCCAAAAAAAATAAAATGCAACTCAACTGCCCTTACCCAACAAAAAAGAATACGTGCCTTAATATTTGATAGATAATTAGATTACATATCAACATTTTTTATTTTTATGCTGTGAATTATAATATTACAAAGGAGTGTATATCTAACTCAGGGACCATTTTTTGGCTACGCTATCAGTACGAATCAATTTGTAGTAATTACCTAAGCTCGAACCTAGTCCAATCACACTTCTAAGGGATTTGAATCATGCCATATGACATAATTAAAAAATGCATCATCGTCTTCACCAATTAAACTCAACGAATTAAACTCCGATCCTTTAAAACACAATAACAATTATCAAATCTAATCATTAAAAATTATACAATAAAAAAAGTGGACCGTCAAATTTATCCCTTTGGCATAGGCAAAAGCTAAAAACAAAGGTCCTTTTGTGGGGAAACTTAAAAAAGTTGAGACAACGAATTTGTTTACGGGAAGAAGAAGCTCTTTTCCCATGAAAAGACGAGCATCTTGCCCAGTAAAAGAAAATTAATTGAAAAAGGGGTACAAGCATCTAGGACTCTTCCACACTAAGTCAAACATATTCCAAATTACATGGGACTAAAGAAATGCTATTCATGGGGTCATGTGAATATGTTTATTGTAGCAGTTAAGGAAATTGACAAACCACCTCTTTGACCTCAAAAAATACTTTTTTTTTAAAGGGAAAACATTTTTTTTTCTCATAATTAGTTGAGCATTTCTTGCGGGAAATTTCAATCTATATATTTTTAGTCCTCACCCACCACTTAATGCAATTTATTTGCCCTTTTAAAAAACAATATTTTATTGCTTCCACTTGGTTCATGTGTTTGTTGTTGGTTTGAGTTCATACCTTTTTTTGTCTTCTTTTTATATAAAGTTTGAAACCCACTATTTTTTGTTTGAATGGTCAAAACAATGTTTTGCTTTAGATGAATTGGTGGTGTGATAAATACTTTGGACATTAAGTGAGTTAATTGTTCACCAATTTCGTTATCATTGATGTTTTGACTAAAGACTAATTTTGTGTGATACCAATATCTTTAATTGCAAAGTAAGTATATATATAGTTGTAGAATATAGTTGAAAATAAAAATAATAGTTATTAGATCATGAATAGTAATAAGTGAATATTACAATAGTTACATTTGATAATTATGAATTATAGGAATAATTAAGATTTCAGTAATATCATAATTGTATTGTAAGTTTTCAGATTCAACTGTGTGTGTTTTTCGATTGAAAAACATACATAATTGAATCCAAAAGCTTGCAATACAATTTCATGGACTATTGAAAACTCATACCAACTAATATCATAATTAATAAATTAGAATGGATAATAAAGAGTAGTTAAAATCATGATATCGGTACTTTAAAACTATATTTTTGTAAATAATTAGATATTCATTTTAGTTAGTTAAATTGAGATTATAAGATTGTAAAGAAAAGTAAACTTTTTTAAAGTTAATTTAATCAAATATATAAAAATGAGTATACATTAGCCTAAATTAATGAATGAATGTATTACTAAATATATTGTGTTAATGTATTTCGCATTTACATGCAAAGGGGAGAGATATTTATGTTTGTGAGAGAAGAATGAATGTTCTTAATGAAGATTTTGATATCTATTATGTCACGATCTTGAAAAAAAACATGCTCTTAGCCTGTATACCACCTCAAGATCAAAAAAATTGTTTTGCATTATGATAGGCAGAGTTCGTAGATTAGGGTAAGATCTATGCTTATGCAAAATTCCTAAAACCATGTAAATGATTTGGTAGTTTGTGTATCTTTGGTCCATGATTCACCTAATTAATCTTTATTTGTTACATCCTTTTCGTTGATTTGAAAATTGATAATATTTAATAATACATTTTGAGGGTTGTCATTATGTCACAAGATGACATGTTCACCTAGATCAACGCCCAAAAATATGTTTAAAAGATTGAAGGAATAGATTTAGTCATGAAATGCTCTAGAGTGGTGTGATGTAGAACTAGGTTCTTTTTAGTGCTTCAAATCAAAACATTTCTAGCATTCTCCTTTGTAAATGAGAATGATATACAATGGCATCCAATTATGATAACATGAGTGTAGAACTAGCAATTTTTTTTAGAGGATTTAATGGCTTATAAGTTAATCTTGTCTCAAAAATATTGTTAATGTAAAGAATAATTCTCATGACATACATAGTGAAACTAACTATCATATTAATCTAGCAAAATTGTGAAAGAAAATTAATAAAATATGGAACCAATAACATCAAAGACAAACAAGATTTCCTCTTAACTTGTTATATCCTTGATATTTGAGAAGTAACTTCACTAAACTAGGGAATCCTTCTATCCATGATATTTTTGCTTCAATGTACCAAAAGAATCCAAGCACCTTCATTTTCACCGTGTTTAAATATAAAAATGATCTTATATAAATAATATTTATTTTAACTCTTATTTATATTTGGATTCTAAGTTTATTTCTTTCTATAATTTTTTTCTTCACTAGTAGAGTGTGGAAAATAAAAGTGCATAAGCTTATTCCTTTCCCCAATCATTTTATGCCTCTTTAGGTTGATGTTTTTGATGCATGGTATTAGCACATATTTTGACTCTTTTAGCATGCTTATTGCCCCAAAAATGAACCTTGCACTTTGAAATGCAATATTTCTTAGTTCAAGGCCTTCTTAACTCAATTTACATTGATTTATCTACCCTAAACTAGATTTTACTTTGATGTTATCTCCTATATTGGATTGATGGTGTAATTGTATCACCTTATTCAAAATTTAAATTCTTGCATTTCAAGGTTGACAATCTCAAGATTTGATCTTTACACATTGACATTGTACTCTAAAAAAAATGAATTATGTGTCTAGGGTTGTGTATATAAAGACACCATCTTATGACACTTTTAGATTATAGTGTAGACGCCTAAAAATGACAAATGCACTTTCATCTTGTCATTTCACCATTCTCCTCATTTCTTCTATCTATATTAATTAAATAATAATTAAGCTAACATTTTCCTCTTTTCATCCATAATAATTATCTTAATATTTTATCATATCTATATTAATTAAATAATTTTAATTATTTAATTAATTCATCATTTATCATTTTCCCTCCAACATTAGTTAAAATTAAATTCAAATTTATCTTTGGTCCTCTATAATTAAATAATTTTCAAAAAATATTTAATTAACAAACACTCCTCTTTTAAATAAATTAAAATAATTTATTTAAATTAAATATTTCTTCTAAAATAAATAAATAAATTTATTTCTCCAAGCTATCATTTGAATTAAATAAATTTGGGTCTTACCCTATCTTGAATTTATTTATTTATTTTCCTCCTTCAAAATTTAAAATTTTCCTATCCATTGATCTTGCAAATCAATCTCCAACATTTATCAAATGTCAAGTGAAACATATAAATAAGAAGCTTTCATTTCATATAAATAAGAAGCTTTCATTTCATATAAATAAGAATCTTTCATCCCATTCAATCTCTCTAGCACTTTTATTGTCATGATCTCTCTAACAATTTTACAATCAAGATCTATCAAGCATTCAAGCATTATCAAACATTTTCAAGCATTATCACACATTATTAAACATTTATCAAGCACATGCATCATTTATCTTTGAGCATTTATCATTATCGTTGCATCATATCATTATTGCTCTTTCATAGTTTGTTACTTTGAAGAGCAACCAACAATGGAACAAATCAAGATCTTAGCTATGCTGACTTTTCTTGTTATCTAAATTTTATATTCTGAACCAAGATCTTGAACTTCATTACATGATTGTGAGAGTGTA